>CM076575.1:1652291316-1652591132 GCA_034641835.2 Pinus albicaulis
TTCTGTAAATACTTTTGTTTCTCAAATTGAAAATTTTTCACAATCTGATTCTTCTAGAATTGTTAATATTTCTGATTCATTTGTAGATAAACCTATAGATAGAACTTTATTTTGGTCATTATATTTTGATGGATCAAAATCTAGTGATGGAGCAGGAGCAGGATGCATCCTAATTGATCCAGAAGGAGAGAAAACCATGCTATCATGTAGATTAGAATTCAAGTGCACTAATAATAATGTTGAATATGAAGCCTTGATTCAAGGGCTTTATAAAGCCATAGGGTTAAATGTAAAATACTTGAAAGTGTATGGAGATTCTGAAATTGTCATAAGACAAGTAAGGAATACCATCCATTGTCTTTCAGGACATCTCAAACATTATCAAACCCTAGTACAGGACCTTACCACTCAATTTCTAGCATTTAATATCTCTTCTATTCCTAGAAATCAAAACACATCAGCTGACATGTTAGCTAATGTTGCGTCCAAACTCCTTCCTGCTGAAGATTGCAGTCCTGATAGATTTTCAGTAGAGTTGATTTTTCGTCCATCTGTCCCAGATAATATTACTAACTGGAGAGTATTCTACCATGATCAATATATTTTGAATTTTTTAACTTCTGAGAAATCATATGATGAACAAATTATTGATGAAGATGATCATGATCTACAAATTACTTCAAGAAATAATGAAAATCCGATTCCTAAATCTGTTGTTAAACTTGAGGATCTTTATGATATTAAAGACAAATTCAAGAAAGTTACTAATGCTAAACTTCAAATTTCAACTTTGAAGTTTGAATTAGTTAATCTTGGCTCTAATTCTAAACCTCAAAATGTTAATCTAAGACTCAATTTAACTCCAGAAGAAAGATCTACTTTTATTAAACTTCTAAGTAAATATAAAAATGTCTTCACTTGGAGTTATCAGGATTTAAAGACTTATGATACTTCTGTAATTCAACACAAAATTCCAATGCTATCTGATGTTAAGCCTGTTCAACAGAAGTTAAGAAAGATTCATTCAAATCTTGAGGATCAAATAAAAACAGAACTCAACAAACTTTTGAAAGCCAAAATCATTTTTCATGTAAGGCATTCCAATTGGGTTTCCAACAAGGTACTTGTCAGGAAGAAAAATGGCGATATTAGAATCTGTATTGATTTCAGGAATTTAAACAAGGCATGTCAAAAAGACAATTTCCCATTGCCAACCATGGAGAAAATTCTCCAAAAGGTCGCTGGTTCTGAACTCATGTCCTTCCTTGATGGATTTTCAGGGTATAATCAAATTCCAGTACATCCAGATGATAGGTTGAAAACCACTTTCAGAACCAAATGGGGAACTTATGCTTATTAGAAAATGCCTTTTGGTTTAGTAAATTCAGGAGCTACTTTCCAGAGAGCCATGGACATAGCATTTAAGGGTCTGATTAATAGATCAGTTGTTATTTATCTTGATGACATAACAGTTTATTCAAAGAAGAGATCCAATCATCTACATGATCTAAAACAAATATTTGAAAGATGTAGAAAGTTTGGTATTTCCTTAAACCCAAAGAAATCCTTCTTTGCTCTCGATCAAGGAAAACTCTTAGGGTTTTTTGTGTCAAAATATGGTATATATATATCGATCTTGACAGAGTTAAAGAAATTTTTGATATTTCTTTACCTCATAATAAAAATTCCATGCAATCATTTTTAGGTCAAATTAATTTTGTAAAAAGATTCATTCCAGATTTTTCTCAAATTGTTTTACCTATGCAGAATATGATTAAGAAAAATTCAATATTCAAATGGGGATATAAGGAAAAATAAGCCTTTGATGCGATCAAGAAGGCAATCATTGATGCACCTGCATTAAATACTCCCAATTTTTCTAAAGATTTTATTATGTATAATTTAGCAACTGAAACATCCTATGCTGTTGTTTTAACACAGCTCAATGATCAACAAATTGAAGCACCGATTTCTTTCTTCAGCTCGAATTTGCAAGGAGCTGAGCTGAATTATTCCGATGTTGAAAAACAAATCTTCGTTGTATTTAAGTCAATCAAACATTTTAGGCCTTTTCTCTTTAAAACACACACAAAGGTTATTGTCCCATTCTCTGTAGTAAGACAATTACTAATTCAAAGAGAAGTAGGAGAAAAAAGGGCTAATTGGGTGACAACTTTGCAAGAATATGATATCGATATTAAACCAGCAAAGATTGTTAGAGGACAAGGTTTTTGCAGATTATTAGCAGGAGCTCATAACATACTAGAAAATCAAGATCCAAAAAATGTTGTTCAAGTAAGTCAGATAAGTGTTATAGATTATGAATCTCAGTATGCTGATCTGATATTTTACTTGAAAAATGGGTATTCTCCTTCTAATCTCAGCTATAAGAATAAACGTGCTTTAAGATTGAAGGCTACTAAATATGAAATCATTGATGATGTGTTATTCAGAAAGAATTATGATTCAATCCTATTAAGATGTCTTGAAAAGACTGAAGCAAAAAAGGTATTGCAGGAATTACATGATGGACCAGCAGGAGGTCATTTTGGAAGTGATACCACAGCCCACAAAATTATCCATGATGGATATTATTGGCCTACCCTTTTCAAAGATACACATTATTATGTGAGAAAATGCAAAATTTTCCAAACTGCTAGTGGAAGGCAGAGGAAGCCAGTTTTTCCTTTGCAGCCAGTAAACATTGAACAACCATTTGAGCAATTAGCTTAATATTATTGGTGAGATAGTACCTCATTCTTCCAAACAACACAAATACATCCTCACAACAACAGATTACTTCATAAAGTGGGTAGAAGCAATTCCTCTAAAGGTAGCCAACTCTGATGCAATTATTGATTTCATCGATCAATTCATCATTACCAGGTTTGGTGTACCTAATGCTCTGGTCTTCTACAATGCATCTTATTTTTCTGGTAATAGTATAGTGGAATTTGCAATTAAAAGAGGCTCTAAATTGAAATATTCAGCAAATTATTATCCACAAGGTAATGGTTTAGCTGAATCCACTAACAAAAATCTCATCAAAATCATTAAAAGGACCATTGATCAAAATCAAAAGAACTGACACAAGTCTTTAATCTTTGCATTATGGGCTGATCGTATTACTCTTAAAGCTTCTATAGGAACTTCACCTTTCAATTTAGTTTATGGTAAAGAAGCTATGATACCATCAAATCTAGCTCTTCCATCATTAGCCCTAGTGCAATTCATTCAAGAAAATCCTTCCTCATCCATTCAATTGAGATTTGATCAAATCCTTAAATTAGAAGAAGATAGAGAAAAAGCAAAAGATATTCATGAGAAAAAGCAAAAGATATTCATGAAAAACATCAATAGCTTGTAAAATATTCTTTTGATTCAAGTTCCACCGGCTCAAAAAATTTGTCAATTGGTGATCTTGTTCTGAAATGGGATAAAGCACATGAAGAAAAATGTAAGCATACCAAATTTCAGAAAATGTGGCTTGGACCATTTCAGATTGCTGAAAAGATAGGCTCATATACATTCATACTCCAAGATTTAACAGGAAAGAGAGAATCTCTTCCTGTAAATGGGCTTGTCTTAAAGAAATTCTTTTCATAAGGAGGTAACCCCTTCTTACTTGTACATATTCCTTCCTGCAATTTTTATTTATTTTTGTAAATAAAGGTTGTTAATAGTCTTTGATTGAATTTTTACTATTAGAAAATTGTCTTGGAAAGAATGTTATAAATACTTATTTTGTGTAAATAAGAATTTTCAAGGAAATGATTACAATTTTGGATAGTTTAAAATAAAATGTTAAACTTTGAAAATTTGTTCAAAACATTTGCATGATCTTTTGAAACCTTAAGAAAAATGTAAATCATTATAAGTTTATTAAGCAGAGAAAGGTTATCTCTAAAAAGTAAAGACTTTTTCAAGCTTTAGCAAACAAAAATCTGAGAATTGTCATCCATTTATTCTTAAGGATACAACTATTTCACCCCATCCATTTCGGTTGTGATTTTTTAGAATGTAATTCTAAGAAATTATATGACAAAATTTAGGAGATAAGAGGTCTCATCACGAGCCTACTTACAATGATCATAAGAAGTAATAAAACTGACATTACCAACACTGCATACCAAAACAGGGTAATGGCTTATAAAAGTAAGACAAGGGGTCTCATCACGAGCCAGCTTGTTCAGTTTAATTACAACTAGTGAATGGCATTGTTACTAACTAGCTACCAAACCAGAATAATGGCTCTTAAATTTAAAAAATAAATAAAAGACAAAAAACATGAGATAATATGTCTTATGAATTTATTTTTAAAGAGTCATAATCTTAGTTGGATGGAATAATGAATGGTTGGTGGTTAAAAGGTAACCCTGTCGAGACTATGAACATTTGCTGGCAGCAAAGGCAATGCCTGTGACAATAGAGTATATTACAAAAGCTAAACTTGAAGAAATCCACTTACTTTATTATTATCAACCAATCAAAGCTTGAGATAACCCAAAAATGTTTTTATCTTTGAGGAATTAGAAAGAAATCGTAAGTGATTTTTATTCTTTTTCACAGTTAGATTTTATTTGAATTATCCTAAGATAAGTTTTTATTATCTTTAGAAATTTTTACTTACTAAAAATATAGTGTTCATTTCATTTTTTCAGAGATAACTGTTTCTTCCAGTGAATCACCAATTGTTGTACTATACAACAACCCTCCCCATTTTTAAATTTTAGAATAAATCCCATTTAGAAATAGGTCCCCTTTTTATCTTTCTTCCTAAATAGAAATAAAAGATTCATTGATAAAAGGATACATTGTAAGCTGTGGATGATTTATTCAATTTCTCCTAGACAGCCTAGAGTTGCCATAGACCAGTGCCTAGGACATCTTAATATAGCAAATGGCTCATTATAGCTTGGGTTGTCAATCCAAAGAGCTCACTCACTATCTCTTGTTTTGAACAAGGAAATCAAATTTGAATGGAACCAATCTCTCTCAGAAGCTAGTACAAAGACAAGGAAAATGTAGGAACATCATGTAAAACTCTAGCATGAAAGCATCAGACAATTAAGAGACCGCTTACTGTAAAGAGGGCCGATTCAAATAATATATCACAGAAATCAGATATCAGGAAGTGAGTGCAGTGAGGAAACATAAGAAGATATTAGTTGGCATACAAGGGCACACCAATTTATGAATCCTTAAGCCACTAATATAGCAGAAAATATGGAAAGAGTGAACATGGAATAGTATATCATGACTAGGCCTATTTAAAGCGCTTGACTAATTCCAGGAAGGGCACCACTTAAGATGAATCCTTACTGCAAACGAGTGAGCCACTCACATTCTAGAACATGATACAAGAAGAAAATTGGCATGAAATGAGATAATGTATTAACACATAAGAGAAATTACATACTGTGAGATACCAAAGACCAGAATCCTCAATACAGTTATAACCCCTCCTCACTGAGACCCTACGGGCTCTGAAACTTCATACATAAATGTTACAAGATGTATACAGAAGCCTTCTCGCTGCACAGTTTGCTGACAGAAATCTGGAACCCTTACAATGTCTTCTTTTTTCATCTTTATAGGAATGATGGAGAATTCTAGAGGAGGAGGTACGAAACACAATAATGACTAATTTGAATAAATGGCGAAACATTCGCTACCACTTATGAATGACTAATCGTAAATGACTGTACTAGACAACCGTTCATGGAAATAAATGGCTGAGACAAAATCTCCTTATATACAAGACAGAAATAATAAAATATATACAAAGTGGTGCCTGTAGCCGAGGAAAAATCTGCTGCCGTAAGGGACTGGTGATAATCTGCCTTCCTGTACTGTACCCTCGGCCCTTTAACCTTGAATTTGAATTCTGGGTCTTAAATGCGAGGCGAATTTATCTGGAGGGTTCCGAGAATCTATATCTGTATTTTCTTTAATGGCAGTCATTTCATGTATCTGTTCTCAGTCTTTATTAAACTTTGCCAGCAAAATGCGTCCTTTTATGGGCTTTAAACCTTTGTAACGGCGGCAGCGAATTAAAACTCCCTCCTGTTATATTGAAACCTGCAAAACCCACAAAATATTAGATAAACCGACACAGATGAAGGCGGGGATGATGGGGGTGGTGATGAAGACGACGTCGTGGATATGAACAGGGAACAGAAATATACAGGGTGGCAGAAGAAGAGCGATGGAGGTATGGAGTTAACAGGCACAGTGCGTGAAACAGTTAGGTCGCGGGGGAGGAATAAATAAAATGGGGAAATATAGTCGAAAACACACGCGCATATATATATATATATATATACGATGGGGTGACACCACGGAAACATGGGGGCACGACACATGGGCGTACGGGGGAACGAGCAGGGGGACGACGCGGCGAAATCAACGAGCGGGAGTGGGTGAAAATGACACGATGGCGGGCCATAGGTCACGGCAAACACAAGATAACGGGCGAACGGTTCTGATATGTCTCCGCCGTTGGATTGAAATCTGGAGATCCAACGATTTCCTTTGACCCGCTTGCTCTGCTGATGTTAGAGACTTTAACGCGCGGAGAAAACTGTTTCCTCCCGTCAGGACTGAGGACACGCACATCAATTGCATGGATCGTCGTCAGCTAGCCATGTCACTTTTGCGACGAGACTCAATAAATGTATACCGCCGCTCTTGCACATGTAATGTGGGGCCATATGTGGGCCAAACCCTGTCGCGGATTTGGGCTTTGGATCATCGCGCCACCATCGGCAGCCAATTATTGAAATGTAGGCCCCTTTTCTTCTTGGCTCACTCGTCTTTGGCCCTCCGATCGTATGCACGCATTTAGCTGGCTAGATCTAAGCCTTTTCCGAAATATTTAAAATGCGGGTTTTAAACATTTAAACAATATATTTTTGGAGCGGAGAGGGTGCGATGAGTGTGATATGGGGGGTTTTTTACCACAAAGACATTGGAAACAGACTTTAAAGGAGCTGGAGGCCAAAATTTAAATGGAGAAGGGAATATGTACAACATCGGCTCCATCTGGGGACGGCATGGCTGTCCTCGGGCATGTCGAGAACACGCAGACCATTAAATATTTCATCTTATTTTTCAATTCCCCTGCGCTCTTACTTCAAGGGATTGCCGACATCCTTTTCTTCATGACTCGTCGACTTATTTACATTATTCAAAGAATGATGAAACAAAAAGAAAACTAGTGTACAATATAATACACCAGGCTGTCTTGTCCTCCCGGGTCCCATACTCTGCTTTGCTGGTGTCCATTAGTTGCATTACTATTCAACTGTACCCTTCTATGTTTGCATATTTTGTTTTGCAATTTGCCTCCAGCTCTGCTTTCATATTCTGTTCTTGTTTTTCGATTGCCTAATTTTCTTTGCTTTCTTGTTGGTATCTGCTGTTTCCGAGGCACCTTCGTCATCAGTTTTTTGATGCTGTCAACCTCTATGTCCGGCCTTTCTTTTGTCTGGAGGTGACTTTGCCCACTACTATCTTCATCCTGGGGAGATTTGATTTTTTCATTTTCCACTGCATCTTCAATATCGCTCTCGAAAGCCTGATCATCTCCTTTTTGTATTTTGAAAGGTAGTGGGGTCTCTTTTTTTTGTTCCACAATAGAAGCTTTGAAAAAATTTCTCTCTGCTGGCACCATACTGCTAGAAAAGACCCTTGATCCTTCTTCAAATGTCTGCAAAAAATGAGCATAAGGATCATAAGATGATACCTGGTCAAAAGTGTTTGGCAAGCAGGCTTCAACCAGGATTTTATCTCCTTTCACTGGATCAAGAAGAAGACTCTTTTGAGAGAGAGAATCTCCTTCATTCTCTAAACTGGAGGACTTATTGCATACTGGAGCTGAGTCCTTTTGGAGCTCTGGTATATTCTGCTCTGCTGTGCTGAGCTCTATGAAAAAATTTATGCATTCTTGAGCAGGGGCTTGCCCCATTATCTCCTCTTTTTCAAGAGAAAGCCCGTTGTTTTCATCTTGCTCAAGAATCTCTTCTTGGATCTCCTCCCCTCCTTCCTGTATTGAATCATATTTTTTCAACATAATCTCCAACAACCTGATTTCTTCGTTCCACGGATTAAAGTCTTCCCCCAAGTTTCCTTCCTCCTTTCTTGAAAAGGAAAGCTGCTGGCTTCCAGTCTCGCTGATGGTCTGTGTTAAAGAAAAATGAGGATCCAAGGAATCTTCATATGTTATTATACTATCATGGCTCTCCTCATCCGTATCATAGATGGGCTGACTGGTTTCATTACTATTCTGAGATTGCCGGCCCTGACTTTCCTCCCATGGGTCTACTGATGATGGTTCTGCAGACTCAGCTTCTCTCTGGAAACAATCATCATCAAATAAATCATAACTAGGAAAGTCGCAGTCATAAGCAATGTCACCAATCAAACCTGTTGGATTCTCAGCAGGTCCTCCTTCATCTTGATTCTCAGAGGAGCTTTCTGGATCCGAATTATCAAACTCAATGGACGAGTGAGCAAGGGAATCTGTTCTATAAAAGACTTCTGAGGTGAACTACTGATTTAATTCTTGATCAACCTCATCTTCTGTCAAAGGGGATGATTGCTTTGTGTTCCTTTGTGCAGAAGAGCAGCAGCTCTCCTTTTCTTGTACTAGCTGATTAGGAGGCGGGATGTTCTCTTGAGGCTCTTCTTTTACATTGGATTCTGCCTCTTCTATGTGGTCTTTTGCTTCTTCGAGGCAGCGCTCCCTATTTTCCATTGCTATTAGATCGTGATACTCTCTGATCAGCATAATACAAGATGTAGGTAAGCAATCAGACGGTTTCTGATCACTTTCTTCCTCATCTTCCATAGGTTTTAAAGCATGATACATGTCTTGCTCATTATCCACGTCTTGGGTTTGTTCTTGTGATTGCAAGAGTTTGATCTCAGCTTCATATCTTTCAATCATCACTCTTAGAAGGATTTTCTTAAGCACGGGCGTGCAACTTGGGATGAGAAGGGTGATCCGTGGAAGGTCCTCCACTTCCATTTTTTCCAAGCCACGTGATATTTCATCTCTGCACTCTGCTATAAAACTCAGATGCATTTTGCAAGCTACTCGGAGTCTTCCACCAGTGGGGTCTTTTAATTATTCAGGAACTGTGGAGTCGCCAGGTGGATGGTTTAAGATCTTACTGTCCACCACAGTGATTTTCCAAATCAAGGCTATTGTTTCTTCCCCAGCAGAGTCGGGATTGCAAATAGATTTATCAAATAAACAACAGTGGAGTCGGGATTTTCTACTGAGATTTCTTGAGAAGAAGAAGGCGAATAATCTTCAATGGAATATTCAGGGTTTTCAGCAGAGTTTTCAGCACGAGCTGGCTTCCTCTCCTTCCAGACTCTTTTATGAATGATTTTTTTCTGGGTCAGACACGTAAGGTGTTTTCGACTGAGATGTATCTGACCTCAAATGTGGCTTTCGAGAAGCCAGGACTTCCAATAAAATTTGTCAATCAAAGACCAGTGGAGTCGCCAAGGTGAGAAATCTGCAACTCTTCACCTCTCCGTGCTCACCTGATTAGAGAGTGAAAATAAGATGTCGAACCCAGGGAAACAGATATTCTTGAATTCGTTCCCCGGCAACGGCGCCAGAAAGATGTTGTGGATGATTTTGTCACCCCCCCTAGAGACAGCCTAGAGTTGCCATAGACCAGTGCCTAGGACATCTTAATATAGCAAGGAGCCCTTTTAGTTTGGGTTGTCAGTCCAAGAACTCGCTTACTATCTCTTGTTCTAAACAAGGAAATTAGTTTTGAATGGAACCAATCTCTCTCAGAAGCTAGTACAAAGACAAGAACAATGTAGGAACATTCTGTAAAACTTCAGCATGAAAGCATCAGACAGTTAAGAGACCGCTTACTGTAAAGAGGGCCGATTCAAATAATATATCACAGAAATCAGATATCAGGAAGTGAGTGCAGTGAGGAAACATAAGGAGATATTAGCTGGCATACAAGGGCGCACCAATTTACGAATCCTTAAGCCACTAATATAGCAGAAAATATGGAAAGAGTAAATATGGAACAGTATATCATGACTAGGCCTATTTAAAGTGCTTGACTAATTCCAGAAAGGGCACCACTTAAGATGAATCCTTACTGCAAACTAGTGAGCCACTCGCATTCTAGAACATGATACAAGAAGACAAATAGCATGAAATGGGATAATGTATTAACACATAAGAGAAATTACATACTGTGAGATACCATAGATTAGAATCCTCAATACAGTTATAACCCCTCCTCACTGAGACCCTACGGGCTCTGAAACTTCATACAGAAATGTTACAAAATGTATACAGAAGTCTTCTCGCTGCACAGTTTTCTAATGGAAATCTGGAACCCCTCAAAAATCTTATTTTTGAGTATTTATAGAGAAGATAGAAACTTCTGGAGGAGGAGGGAGACGAGGCACAATTAATGACTCAGTTTGAACCAACCTGGCGGAAAACATTCGCGCCTTCTCTTATGAATGACTGACTATAAATGAATACAACTAACAGTCCGTCTAAAGAAATAAATGCTGGGAGATAAAATCTCCTTATATACAAGACAGAAATAATGAAATATAAACAATGTGCTGCCCGCGGCTGAGGAAAATCTGCTGCCGTAAGAGATTTGAAACAATCTGTATTTTAGTATTGTACTTTTGGCTCCTAGCTTTAGATTTAAATCTTGGACCTTAAATGCGGGGTGAATTTTTCTGGAGGGTTCTGAGAATTCATATCTGGGTCTTCTTTAATGGCGGTCATCTCTTTCACCTACCCTCGGCTTCTTCATTAAATTTCACCCCAGGAAATCATCTTTCATGGGCCCTGAACCTTTGTAATAGCGGCAGCGGATTAAAATATCTTTCTGTTATCTTGAAACCTGCCAAACCCACTAAATATTAGAAAAACCGACAAAGATGAAGGCGGGGATGATGGGGGTGGTGATGAAGACGACGTCGTGGATATGAACAGGGAATGGAAATATACAGGGTGGCAGAAGAAGAGCGATGGAGGTATGGAGTTAACAGGCACAGTGCGTGAAACAGTTAGGTCACGGGGGAGGAATAAATAAAATGAGGAAATATAGTCGAACACACACGTACATATATATATATATACGATGGGGTGACACCACGGAAACATGGGGGCACGACACATGGGCGTACGGGGGAACGAGCAGGAGGACGACGCGGCGGAATCAACGAGCGGGAGTGGGTGAAAATGACACGGTGGCGGGCCATAGGTCACGGCAAACACAAGATAACGGGCGAACGGTTCTGATATGTCTCCGCCGTTGGATTGAAATCTGGAGATCCAACGATTCTCGTGAATCCCGCTGCCCGGCGATGTTGCGGAATTTAACGCGTGGGAGAAAAGCGGTTTCCCTCTCGTACTGAGGACACGCGGCACCACCTGTATGGGATCGCTTCCCCCGCGGGAAATACCGCCTTGCGAACGAGAGTGGTGCGGGGGATATACTGCTGGTTCTTGCATGCGGGGGGTACATATGTGGGGGTCGCCATATAAAAGGTGTCTGCTCCGTTGATTTGGGCTTTGATCGGACGGCCACCATTGCGCCCGATTATTAAAATGGTAGGCCCCTTTTCTTCTTGGCTCACGGTCTTCGGCCTCCGGTCGTATGACAACAATTAGGGGCGGGGCTTAGGACTTGGGGCTTCGGCCCGAAATATTTAAAATGCGGGTTTTAAACATTTAAACAATATATTTTTGGAGCGGAGAGGGTGGCGATGAGTGTGATATGGGGGGGTTTTGACCACAAAGACATTGGAAACGGATTTTAAAGGAGCTGGAGGCAAAAATTTAAATGGAGAAGGGAATATGTACAAATAGTATTTTGTAATATTTTTGACATAAAGGGCAAGCAAACATTTTAAAAAAAATTTCTGATCCGATGAGAAACAAAACTTTTATTCATATCAAAAATATTATATAAAGTCTCTATATTTAACAATATTTGATATGTGCAGTAATCGCAAATCGAAAAATCGGAGAATTCTTTAAATTCTATTTTCGCTTTGTAAAATTTCGATGCGATGGCACTCAATCGCAATCGCATTTCGGATAAACTTTTAAAATGTTATGTTTTTTTTGCATACTTCTGATGTGATTCAATTCATTGCCATCGCATTTCAGAATAATTAAAACAATATATTCATTGGCGGACCCCACCTCATCGTAATCGGATTATCGGAGAAATTCTTAAACGATTCATTCCATTTGAAAATCCCTGATGTGCTCTTCGCAATCGGAATTTGGCATAAGTCTTATTTCATTTTCCTTTTAAAGGAATCGCGATGCGAATACAACTTAAATATTCATATATTATTATTCATCGTGTTCCAAAGATTTAAAAGGTAATATATTTACACTTATTTCGAAATATGCCAATCTCTGATTGTACGTTAACATTAATTCACAAATCAAACAAATAATAATTATTTGTTGTTATTGAATGCATGAATGTGACTCCCTAGAAGGCATTTAAGTTTCAAACCACAGATATAATAAATGCAAATCAGCGAATAATCCTTTTGTATAGTTGTTTTCATTATTGCATTTTCACCTTGGCTGAAAGCTTTTATTTGTTGCAGAACAATAGAACGTCCAATTCTTCTATTCGCAGAACGAGAGAAACACTGCCCAATACTGAAATGTCGAAAAGATTCAGGAAATCGAAAGCCGCCATCACTGCAAAAGCTCATGTTTTCACTATGTCGCCTAAAGAGAAACCAACAAAGCTTAAGCTGGTTACAGATACCTCATGCCAGGGACTTGGTAAGATGACATGGGAAAATGTATACAACTTACTTGAAAAGGAAAACCCTAAAGTTTTTGAAGCTAAGGCTACAATTCCTGATGAAAACGACTCAAATTCTGATTCTGAAAATCTTCTTGGTGCATTAGCAAACTCATTTCTGCACCGAGTTGCAGCTCGGGCAAACATTTCTCCATATTATGATGTTATTATATGGGTAATTGATAATGTGGCTATCAAATATAAAACCTTTGTTTCAGCTTCTGGAGCAATATTCGGGTCATTCAAACCAGAGGACATCAAAACAATGTACCACCTTCTAGACCCACAGAAAATTTATAATGAAGATTTTATCAAGGAATTTGTTGCGAATCATGAGAATCAGTCTAAACCAATTAAAGAATGGAGAAGGGTTCCTGAAAAGCACAGACACGAGGCATCAGGTATGTACTCCGTGGAGTCTCTTTTGCCTCCATACTATTATTCCGCAGCAATGATGTGTAGAATGTTTGGAAATGATAACTCGGCTAGGTTTTCTATACAAATGGTGCCATTAATACATTCTTCTGTTAGTTCCGAGATAATGGATTGGGCTGTCATTCTCTCTGATAAGATAGCCAACAGAATTCTTGGGTATAAGAAAGACAAAAATTCATGAAAGTCTACTCATTTTTATTTTTGTGCTTATACCCTAGATGCCCTTTGTTTCAATTCTGAATTCCCCTTATTATGATGGAAATGGACCCCTAAAGATCCTGTTCCAATTCATATATATCATAAGTTCTTATGGAAGGGGCATTTCAAAAGCCATGTTTACAGAGTCTGTCACGGTTTTCTTATTCCGATTTATCAAACCATTTTTGGCCGATTCCCTCCTAGACTTTCCGACAAGGCTAGAGTTGATTTGTCCTCAATTGGAGATTGGTTCGGAGAAGAAAATTTCACATATATCAGATTTTTTGGAAGTATTGTAGAACCACACATCCTTCCTTTGTATGTTCCATACAAACTGTTAGCACAGGAAATTTCTTATCAGCTGATAGTAGAAGGCATGTCTAGAACTTTGAAGAACAGCAAGAAGCTTATGTGGCCTACTTTTCCTTTTAAATGTGGTGACTATACTCTCAGCAATTTTGTCCATGCTGGAAAAGAAGTTGTTAAGTTAACCAATCTCAAGCTTTCAACAATCCCAGGGAGGAAATATGATCCTAGGAAGGTGGCATATGATTTTACTACTTCTGTTTCAATTGCTCGATTCGAACATGAACCAGATTTGTTTGATGATTTATTTGTTGTTGTAGATAAAATGTCCCAAGTTTTTTATTTGGCCAAGTCCAAACTTCAGGTCGAAGAAATGAATAAATTTTTGTTATTTAGAAGTCAAAGGTTACTCAAAGCTCCTCTGGATCAGTTGAGAGTTTCTATACAGGAATATGAATCACAATAGAAGGAAACAGGGAATACATCTAGCAAAGAAGTAACATGAACTAATCCTGTTTTACAAAAGGAAGATATTAGCAGCAAAGTTGATATTGAAAAGACAGAAAAAAATGCTAAAATTGATGTACAGCAATCTTCGGCCCAGGCAAGAAAAGAAATCACAGGTACTGATGCCAATGTGCATACTGAAAAGGGAGGCACAGAAAATAAGAATACTAAACAGGCACCAAAAATTGATATAAACAATAGTTCAAATTCTCAACTTGGAGGAGAAGAAGCTACTAAACTTATTGTTTCTCCTCATTTGCTGAGCCAATATGAGCAATTTTCCCAACAAATAGGACAACAGAATAATCCCCAAGTTAATGATCTGAAAGAACAGGATATAGAAATCATCCCTGAAAATCCCACAGGTGAGATCATGTTGAAGATAGAAGAAATCCCTCCTCTAGATATATTTTACAGTCCTAAACATAGGGTTGTTGTGAGAAAACAGAGGAAAAGGAGGAGAACTGATCAAGATGCACTTTTGACATCGCAGGTGGAATTCATGAATATTGTTAATAATGCTGAGGTGAATCCATTTGAGGATCTCACCAAATTATCCCAATATGCAGGTGCCTATAGTGCTGCTACTATAGACAAGGCCTCTGAAGTTACACAGTTAATGAAGCAAAAAGATGTGCAAATAGCCATGTTAGAAGAACAGGTTACAGAGAACCAGCAGAAAATCATTCAGTTAGAACACCAATTGCAGGATGGAGAGCTCAAATCTAAACAATTAGAAGAGCATCTTGCTGTTGAAAAGGAAAATATGGATCAACCGACTTTAGAAAAGCAACAGCAGCTAAATCAAGAAATAAAAAAATTACAGGCTCTTCTACAAAATGAGCAGACTTCAAAGATTGAGCAAGAGAAGATGTTTCAATCTAAATTAGACAAGTTCAAGAATTATCCTAATTTGGATCAATTCAAAAATGAAGCTCTGGAGACAAACAAGTTATTGTCTCAACAATTAAATGAATTTTGTCTAAAGGTTGCAGAAGCAAAATCCCTATGTGAATTAACATCTTCCTTGGTAGATGAAGGAGTCAGTCTTAAAATTGAATTTGATGAAGCTGATGAAAAGATCTCTGAATTTCTTTTATGGCAAGACTCAAAATCAGGAAGAAAAGCAAATCTTCCCAAGATTATGGAGAGACATAAAGAAATTATTTTTGCAGAATGGGAACAATGTTTAATCAAAGCAGAAAGAGCTACATCCAGAGCTAAAAGCATAATGAACAATGTAACACAGCTGGTGAATGATAACCTATATGCAATCAATTTAATTTCAGATTGTACCCCTGGCCAATTACCTAAGGTAAAAGAAACTGATCACAGATGGAAACAAGAGATAATTAATAAAAATCAGCAAATTGGCCAACTACAAGGAATATCATGGGATACAATGTGGGCCTATCTTATCAAGCCGCATAGTCAACAAACAGCATTAAAATTTCTTTCAAATGCCATCGATTACATCATTCCCAAATTCTCTGATGCCACATATACAGGGCGGTTGCACTCAAAAATTAGTCATCCAGAAGAAGTGAAGGAAATGCTCAAAATCTGCCATCTGGGCACATCAAACACATCACATTATCAATGAGTCAGTTCACCTCAAAATCGCATTTCTGTTCTAGATTTTTTGATTTAGATAGATTGTAGGAAGAGTTTTAGTTATTTTGTTAAGTACCTATTTAAACCCCTTTCATGTATTTAGAAAGAGGTCCTGAATTTGTAATATTTTGACTTGGAGATTACATTTCTGTACTCCATTGACTCTTATATTTTTTATAAAGGATCACATCTGGTGATTCTGTGCGAAATTTCCTTTAAGAATTGCATTTTTGTATCTTAGAGTCAATTTTACATTGAAGTTGTTGGATTTGGATATCGGATTGCATTGGAAAGTATCAATATGGATATGGTATTTCTATCTATTCACTGTTAGTTTTCTTATGTTATGTGATATTCTCTTTTAAATTGCTATAGTTTATGTGTATTCGCTTTACAATATTTCTTTATACATATCATTTCTGAGTGTGTAGAAATATTTATCTTTTACAGTATATGCAAATGATATATAATGATGAATGTAATATGTTATTATAACTCTTTTTAATTTCTTAAACATACTTATCTTTATTTGTTATTGCATATTACAATTAAGCTATAATACATTTTCATGGTTATTGGTTAATTGAAACAATTTAAAGTTGTATTCACATTTGATGCCCGGGTTAGTTTTAGAATTATCTTATCAGTTTTAAGTTAGTTTAAATAGTTTTATTTCAGTCATTTAGTCCCATTCTCCCTGCATTCAATAATTCCATTACCAACCCATTTAAATTACTAGGAAACTGGTCCTATAAATCCAATCGGAGCCACCACACCAAACGGAAAAGGAGTTGTCCTAAGGTCTCGACCGGGTGGTTATCCCCCAATGTTTGAAGCAGCAATTTTCAAGGCTTCAACAGAAGGTCATTATGATTTTTTGGTCGTGCCTTTTGGTCTTACTAATGCACCTTCCACATTTCAAGGTTTGATGAATTCCATTTTCAAACCCTTCCTTAAAAACACTGTGTTAGTATTTTTTGATGACATGCTAATCTACAACAATTCTTGGAAATATCATCTTCAACATGTTGATAGGGTGCTCAAACTATTGGAGGAGAAAAAACTGTATGCAAAACCCTCCAAATGTTTCTTTGGGGTACATGAAGTAGAATATTTGGGTCATAGTGTATCTCGTGAACTTGTTAAGGTAGACCCTAAAGAAATTAAAGCCATAAAGGAATTGAAAATTCCCACAAACTTAAGGCATATTCAAGGATTTCTTGGGTTGACAGGGTACTATTGCAAGTTTTTTAATAAATATGGGAAAATAACAATGCCACTAACAACATTACTGAAGAAATATGCATTGTTTTGGACTCCAAAAGCAATTAATGTCTTTGAACATCTTAAACAGGCAATGTGTCGAGATCTGATCTTAATTACACCAGACTTCACAAAAACCTTTATTATGGAATGTGATGTCTCAATAAGTGGCATTGGTGTTGTTTTAATGCATTAAGGAAGACCCATTGATTTTGAAAGTCATCCAATCAAGGGAAAGTATTTGCCAAAACCTATTTATGAGAAGAAAATGTTCGCAATTTTACATGCTCTGAAGACACTTCAAGGTAAAAGAAGATCATGATAGTCTTAAATACTTCTTATTTAAATATTATCTTCAGAAGAGAAGAAAAAATGTGTCACAAATATGTTGGGTTATGACTTTGAAATCATCTATATAAAAGGGAAGCAAAATGTTGTTGCAGATGAACTCTCAAGAAGGGATGAGGATGTGGAAGCATTCCTCTGTGTCATTTCTATTATCCAACCTGATTTGATAACTAAAGCAAGGGATGAATGGAAGAACGATGAATAGGTTTGGACACTCATTCAAAATTTGCAGCAAGATCCTAGTGCATCTAATACATTTATTTGGAAAAATTATTCGTTATCGTACAAATATCACTTATATCTATGTAAGAAATCACAACTCAAATAGAATGTTATTTTAGAATTTCATACCTCTCCTATAAGAGGGAACTCAATATTTTTTAAAAATTACCACAATGTCAAGAAGGATTTCTTTTGGAATGTCATTAAATCTGATATTCAAGAGTTTGTAGTAGAATTTTTTGTTTGTCAACAAAATAAAGTTGAGATAATTAGGATCCTGGATATCTTACAACCATTAGCCCTTCCAAGTCAATGTTGGGAGGAAGTATCAATGGATTTTATCACAGGTTTACCCAAGTCTGAAGGAAAGAGTGACATCATCGTCGTAGTTGATAGAACCAAGTATGCATACTTTTGTGCATTATCTCATCCTTTAAAATCTAGTACAGTCGCTACTACATTTGTGGAAATAGTTCAAAAGCTACATGGAAACCCAAAGATTATTGTAAGTGAAAGAGATCCCATTTTCATTGAAAATTTTTTGACATAATTTTTTGCTTGTCTTGGTACTAAATTAGCTCATATCTCATCTTATCATCCTCAATCTGATGGGAAAACTGAGATAGTGAACAAATTTTTGGAAGGTTATATTCGTTGCTTTGTATATGATAAAAAACATAATTTATAGGGTATATGCCTCTGGCAGAATGGTGGTATAACACTTCCTTACATACTGCAACAAAAATAACCCCATTTATGGTGCTTTATGGATATCATCCAACATCGATAACATCATCTTTAAGATACAATTTTAAGGTTCAAGAAATGGAATATCAAATTGAGCATTAACAACAAGTTCTCCAACTCTTAAAGGATAACCTAACTATGGCACAAAATCAAATGAAACAACAAGCATATCAACATCGAAGTGAAATAAGTTTTGATGTAGAATATTAGTTATTTTTACAACTACAACCATACAAATAAATGTCCCTCAAGCAAGCCAAGAAGGATTATAAATTATCACCCAAGTATTATGGACCTTACAATGTATTGCAAAGGATTGGTAAAATGCATACAAATTTGAGTTTCCTTCATCTTCCCAAGTACACCCACTTTTCCATGTTTCATGCTTAAAGAAGGTTATAGGTGACAAGCTCCCAGTTCAAACTATATTTCCAGGACTTGATGAGGAAAGAACAATCATATTGGAACCTAGAGAAATCATAAAAATGAGAATCTCACAACTATGAATCGATAAATTTCAGAGTATCTCATTAAGTGTAGGAACTTACCTGCTAAATATTCCACATGGGAGGATGAGTACTTCATATAGAAGCATCCAAAATCACTCAAGAATTTAGTACAACACTTTTTTGAAGGAGAGGGGCATGTTAGGTCCCTATAATACTAGTTTATCCCCATATTGTTATTTTTGTGCCACATAGAACCCCAAAATTGTTATTGTTGTACCCTACAGAAACCCCATATTTGTATTGTTATTTTTATTTTTATTGTTAAGCCCTTGCATTATTTTTTTTATGTAGGCCTTAATTATATTTTGACCATTTAGTCTCCTATATATAGCAAGGAGGTCTTTTATTTTTAATCATCCAACAAATATTATTTATGCGATGTAAAAGGGTGTTCCGCCCTCGAAAAGGATTATTTACAAGTCATTAAACTATATTTTCTTATTTTTTTTTCATATGGTTACATAACAATCAAATATGTTATAAAAAATGAAATCCTACCAAGGGACAAAGCAAAAAATAAAGAGTTTGAAATGAAGGATGACGAGCCAGACTCTACAGAAGAACATAAATCAAAAGAAGAAGAACCACAAACTTTGACACTAAAGAGCTTGGTTCGATAAATAAGGAACCCATAAGGATATACTCTACCTAATTTTCATTCAATTTTTTTTTTTCTTAATAAATGATGATCCTATAATTGTTAAGGAGATAGTATATTCAAAGGATGGAAAACTTTAGAAAAGGGAAATGTTTGAAGAAATTTTAGCCTTGGACAAGAATGAGGCTTGGGATGTAGTGGAGTTGTTAGCTGGAAGAAAGTTTATTGGAAGAAAATGGGTGTTTAAGAAGAAACTAAATGTGTTAGGTAGAGTGGAGAAATCAAAGCTTGGTTAGTAGTAATAGTTTTTTCCCGGTTAGAAGGAAGTGACTTTGGTGACATTTTATTTCTTCTTACTAAATTAAATTCAATTAAATTTCTCTTATCTATTGCTGCTACTTTTGGTTTTGATTAGAATAGATGGATGTGAAAACATCATTCCTACATGGAGATCTAGAAGAATAAATATAAATGAAACAACCATAAGGATTTGCTATGAAATGAAAGAAAGAGCTAGTATGCAAGCTAAAAGGTCCATATAATATGGGTCATAGCAATAACCAAGGATGTGGTATAAAATAATTGATACTTATATATTGGGACTTGGGTGACAAGGAGCAAAGCATATAATTATATGTATTTCAAATTAGTTGGTGATTGTATTATTTATTTGGTATTGTATGTGTATTATATGTTTCTCTTTATAAATGATAGGGAAACCATCAAGGAAATGAAAAATCATTTTTCCTCTAAATTTGAAATGAAGAATATCGATGCTACAAATTTCATCTTGGGCATGGAAATTAGAAGAGATTGGGAAAATGGGAAACTCTAGTAAATTCAGAGGAAGTATGAAAATATATTATTTCAGAGTTTAATGAGAAATAATGTAAAACGATAAAGGTGCATATTTTTGTAGGTGAAAAACTATCTATATATCACTTTCCTAATACATAGGAAGAAGAAGAGGACATACCATGTGTTACATATGCCAGTACCATTGTATTTTTTATGTATGAAATGGTTTATACTATAGTGGACATTGTATATGTAGTGGGAGTATTGAGTAGGTATATGTCAAAAATATGGAAGGAACATTGGACAACAATAAAGAGGGGTTTTAGGTATTTGTGTGGCACTACTAGCTATGGATTGTGCTACCAAGGAAGACCAGAATTGTATAGAGTGTTAGACATACATGAATTTCTTAATGTAGGGTGGGCTAGAGATATGGATCATAGAAGATATATAAGTGGGTATTTGTTTAACATATTTGGATTAAGAGAAATCAAGTAGATGAGAAATAGATAGTTTGTAGTGGCACTCTCAGCTATATAAACTAAATACATGGCAGCCACGCATGCAAGTAAGAAAGTAGTATGGTTACAAAGATTGTTTTTAGGTACTGGTTTGGTACAAAACCTTATATGGATATATTGTGAAATTAAAAGTGAAATATTCCTAATGAATAACCCAACTTATCATTCCAAGACAAATAATATTGATTTTTAGTATCATTTTGTGAGTGATATAGCTCAAGACAAGAAGGTGCTACAAGAAAAGGTGGATGGTTTGAAGAATGTTGCAGATTCATTAACAAAATATTTGAGCATTAAGAGATTCTCTTGGTGTAGAGAAACAATTTTCATTATTTCCCTAGATGGTTGATCATGTACTCCTGCGACCACTTTTGTGTAAAGAAAACAAAAAACAGGATAACGTTGGGTATGTGTTATATTATTTGCACGATTATCCTCACATGTTTTACATTATGTCAGGCATAGTAGGGGGTAATGGGGAGGAATGGAAGACCCCCGTACTTAAGGGGTTTGTAGGGGTTCGAAATCCCCTTGCATCGGGGTTTAGGGATATCACTCCCAAAAAAAAATTGGGTGGTTTTTTGCATCCATTTTTGGTATCTTTTGGCACATTGTTTTTGCTAAAAATATTTTTGTGGTCAATGGTGGTTTTTCCCATGGTTTTTTAGTTTGAATTAAAGAAGTTTGTATTCTATTCCATGGTAAATGTAATGGTGTTCCATGGATGCCACTGGATATATATTGTATTGTAATACAATATAGAAATTATATATTGAAAAAATATTTTCAACTTTCCCCGATTTAGTTTTTCAAGATAAAATTTTTGTCTTATGTGTGTGTTTACCATTGCATATTTTTCTATTTTAATTAAAGAGTATGACTGTAGAAATTAATTATAAAGAGATAAAACCTACATTTGACTAAATTTATTGACCTTATTTTTTATGGCCAATGGGCCTCCGCTCTTGTCATTATGCCTAAAACTAATCACAAGTGGAGAATTTGTGTAGATTACAAAAAAAGCCACTTTTAAGGACCACTTTCCATTATCATTCATTAACCAGGTGTTAGATAACTTAGCAGGGAAGAATCATTTCTATTTCCTCGATGGATTTAATAGTTATAACCAAATTTTGATCACTCCTAACAACCAGAACAAAACCATATTTACTTATCGATGAGGGAAATTCACCTGTCGTATTCTACCATTTGGAATTTGTATTGATATTTTTACTTTCCAATGAGATTCAATTAGAATATTCTTTGAATTGATTCATCAATGTGTGAAAATTTATATGGATGATTTTACAAACTATGGTGAGTAAAATTTGAAGTTGCTTTGATAAATCTAAAGAAAGTATTAATAAGATGTAAGGAATTTCACATAGCTCTCAATAATGAAAAATATTTATTGATGTTATTTTATAGCATTGTGCTAGGGTATTATTAGTGTGAATTCTAATCGCAAGCGTACGAAAAAAACTCACTTTAGTTGTGCATAAAAAACAGCCCTAACATCAAATATGACTGCCAATTTCCTTAGATCTGTAGTTAGTTGAACAATATAAATGCTAAAAAATCCAAATATATGCATTTAAGGACATTAAACAACAAATAAAAGCAAGAGTTGCTTCATGCATCCAATAGACAAGACAAGAATATTTTTAAAGAATTTTGTATTTATGACACCTGGGAAGGGAACATAGAAAGATGTTATTAGTCCCCCTCAATGGGATGGGTTCTTGTATGTCCTCAATGCTTCATATCTAAGATCTCTCTCTCTTGATGGTGTAGAAAACCGAAACAAAAATGGAACTCAAAGGGAGCTCAAAAGAAAAAAGATAGAAAAATATGACAAAGATGGAGGATCAAAGTCAGACCAAAAGTATAGATCCAGAGTGATCTTTCGGCAACAAAAGGTAGTGAATGAATGGAAAAACCCTTCTATTTATAACAAAATATTGAGTTAGTCTAGATATTGGTGCATAATTAAAATATTATTAACGAAATCTAGATCCAACTTTTATGGAATATTTTATTATTTTTGTTGGAGGGAAAAGGAATTTGAATTTGGTCAAATCCCTTTATTTGTAAATAATAAATAAATAAATGATTTATTTATTTTTTTAAGAATGTGGTTGAGTAATAATTTAATAAATAGTGATTCATTCAATTATTTATAAATGATTTAGTCAAATTTAACAAGAAATATTATTTAAATAATGTTTAAATAATTATTCCTAGAAAATAATAAGATAAATAGTGATTTATCTAATTAATTTTCCTGTTTTGGGTTAAATATGACCATGAATATTAATTAAACTATTGTTTAATTAATTACCCCTTGAAGAAAATCAAACAAATAAGGATTTATTCAATTATTCCTCATGGGGTTTTCTGTTTAGACCATAAAGAACTTAATAAATTATGGATTACTAAGTTATTTTTCATAGTGAAATAAATTTTACTTGGGGTAAAATTGGTCTTACATGATGTACTTTGGTCCATCTAATAGTAACAGGTTAGATGACCAAAAATTGGTGTAACAGATTTCCCCTCAACGTGTGAGCATTAGGAGCTAATCCTATGACCGAAGTACGTTGTAAGAACTCAATCACTAGACACCGAAGGGGGAGTCAAAATGAAAGAAATATAAGGTGGAATAAAGAGATAGAGGACAAGACCCTGAGGAGGCGAGACTTACAGGTTTGAAAAGTCTCTTTTATGAGTGAGTACATGTTCTACATGAGGCGGGGGAGGCATACCTATGCCCGCCGAGATAACAAAGTACAAAGAATAATGCATCCAGTAAATAAGGAACCGAACTATATAGTACATGCTGGCATAAACATGGGCCAGAGAAAGACATGATAATGGATCCCACATACATACTATGCCTGGGAAAACAGCCAAGAATTATATAATAATATATGAGTACATGAGATATAAGTACAACCAAAGAGGCCATGTAAAACAGGAAAGGGCTCTGAAAATCTGAATGATACATGCAAACTAAAAGGCATTGCAAGCGGCTGAGGCCAAAACCATCAAATATACATAGCTGCATCAAAGGTTGTAGTAGAGAGGCCATCCTGGCATGTGGGGGGATACCTGAAGGGCCACCCCCTCATGAGGTCTTAAACATCTCACACACACCAGGGGAATCACTGGTACAATCTAGTGCATCACTGAACCATCAAGTATACAGATCTTGATCATGTTATAAGGAGCTGGAGCTGAGAAAAAATCAAGTCAAAGGGAAATAGAGGGTTCCTTTGCCTGATCCGAGGCACCGAACAAGAGTGGAAGCTGGAACCAAGGTACACCACCCTCTAGACTTGTCTTCTGGAATGAATAAGCTAGTGTCGACATAAGGAGGTCCGCCATAGGTGAGGAAATAAGGGATCCTCAACTAAGGCATGAGAGATAATAGTAGCGTGACTGATAGACTGACACCATGGATAATGGTGGAATGGGGGGTGTTGAGTAGCGAGCTGACGACTTCCCTTGTTAGAGCATAAAGGGCATGGATGACCTGCAGCAACTGATGCAACAATGGAGGGGATGGGGGATAGTATGACTGAAGGCCAAAATGTGCAACACGAGAGAGGAACAAAGCAATGAAGGATGGAAGACTATAGCGGGATACAAAGGGACTTGGGATAGACTCCAAGGATGCGATGATGACTCAACTCAGGTTCTCTAAACAAGGGCGATTCGATGATGCTGCCACACAGAATAGGCCTGGTGGGGACCATAAAAACATGAGTACAAGATGGTTACTCACGACGAAAATTGACACGAGCATGGAAAAGTATGAAGGAAAATTGGTGCCCCAAGTACAAGTGTTGCAAGTGAAGAAATTCAATTTTGAGGAGTTGTGAAGTGACCCTTCTTGGAAAAATGTGTCCAGGTGAAGTATTAAATCACAAAAAACTAAAGGATACCCATTTGAGAGCTTGGTGAGAGCTTTCCAACGGTGCTGGCAGTTTGTAAAACCAAGCTACGGTTTGGTCACAGTTGAAAAAAGAAAAATCTGGGGTTTCTCTTTTAATAAGGAATTTTCCCTCCAATTTGATTCATTTGCAAGTGTAGCTGTTGTGAATGTAGAGAGGAGAAAAGGCCCTAAATCTTGTGGTGATCGTAGCGGACAAACCGACTGTTGGAATCAAGATTTTTCAGTTGCAGGTAATATATCTAATCCTACTCTTTCAATTCAGGGGGCTAAAGTTTCAGATTAGGCACCCAGAGCCCAAGAACATGCTAGGTCACACATTTTGGGATCTGTTCTGCGATCTGGGTAGTAAGTACTGGGCAAAAAACTGCGACCTGTCAGAGAAAGGGGTTTTCAGTGTTGTTTTTGGCTGAGAGCTAGGATTTTTATGGTTGAGGGCCATAGGTTCCCCAAGAATGTTATGGTCATGCCAAAATGTATTTAGAAAAGAGGAATATAAACACATTTTTATGATGTGGTGCACCATTTGTTTTCATTATGGTTATGCAGTTCGAGAAAGGTAATGGAGGATTACCAATATCTTTTGGTGCTGCATATATGAAGCAAATGGACTAAGTTTCTTTGTTGGCATACATGGTGTCACTATCCCAAAGAGTGGATTTGGAGATAATGAACTGGTGCTCTCCTAGAAAACCCACAGGTTGGTCAACAACAATGTCTAGGGGACTAGGTTGCTAATATAAGGGGAAGGAATGATAAGGGGGCTCAACCCTAGAGTTATCTGAAGTTATATGGGACTCTAGAGGTTCTTCTAAACGAGAAAGAATGATGGTACTAGAGTCGACATGACCATATTCACTATGAGGGTTGTGGAGAATTGCTTCTCCTGGACTCTAAATTATGGGTTCCCCCTTACCAAAACATTGTGTGTAAATGTAATGACCACAAGGTGTATGTGGTTCGAATGCATGGGTTCGATGTAAGGGGGGATAGATAAAGTCAGGGGTGGTGATTGCTTCCATAATGTCGTCATCGCAATAGAGGATGGGGTGACTGGTGGAAGAAAGACCACGTGGTGCGGCGAAGCTACTTGACTCATCATCATGAGAACATAGGTTCACATGCGCACCGTCACGGAGGGTGAACGAGAAATAAGTAGATGAAGGATCTACCGATGTTGAGCCCAAGGTGATCGTTGAAGGGAGGTCAAGCGAAACAGAAGGGGAAGGCCCAGAGGAGTCTTCCACCTTAGATCTAATAGATGATGACCGGAAGAGGATAGTGGCCGAAGACTCCGTCATCTCGACATCGGGAGGGGGAATGTCAATGGGAGTGGATGTGTCCTATGGTTCTGTCGAAGCAAAATGCGCAAATAAGGGAGAGGTGGACTCGTTGCGCTTGGCCTCGAATTGGCGAACCTCTTCCAAAGAGGTTCGGTAGTCATCGAGGCAGGGACAAATGTGAGTATAGTGGCCATGGAAATCACAAAAAGCACAAGGATGATTTGTGTGCAAAGACTTGAGTTTTGGGACTGAATCGGGTATAGTGAAGTAGACCTCTAGGATATCAGATTCTGAAAACACTTCGTTGACCATGGGCTTGAGACGAGGTAATTCAGGACAGGCATGGGTGGCATGATTGACATCATCACACAAAGCACACTGGGTGGTATCCTTTGGAGGCTGAGGAGGAGCATGGGTTTTCTGGGTGGCCTTGTCCTTAGGTGCCTTCTTGTGAGCTTTTCCCCCCTCACCTGAAGCTTTCACAACAGGAGTAGGTTCTTGTTGAGGTGGTTGAGGCATAGAAGAAAAGGGAGGGGTCATGGTGACTAGTTGGACCAGGGTCAAAGTTGTATAAGGTTTGGGCTGACCAAGCGGGATAGTCGCTGGGGGATCGATGTACCAGACTGGGATCCCTAGGGTCATGTTAGGGAAAGATAGGTGGCCATGACGGGTACCTAAAATACTCCAGAAGGGGGAGCTAGAAACGGTATCTGACCGGAGGGGCAATAGCCATGCGGGACAACTTTGAGGTGGTTAAGGCTAGGAGGAACCATGCCAAGAGGGTAGATAGGCTCATGGATACCAGCTGCAGATGAGGGGCCTGGAGGAGGGGGCCCTAAAGGCTGAGTCGAGGTGCTAGAAGCAGGTCGCGGGGGGCGGGGCTGTTGAATAGTCGAACCAGTCTGTTTGAGTTCGGACCGAGACAATTGCATCATGAAAACGTTCAATGATCTGGGATTAGAGATAGGAGAAGAAAGACCAAGGAATGAACCAAGAAAAGAGGAATATTTGTAAACTTCGGGTGAAATACTGGTCAAAGGTTTTAATATTTGTTTATGGGCCACCGAAGAGACGATGGACTTAGGGGAGGTCTGAGAATTTGGTTTGTAATATGTCAACTGGTCGATGGTGAAAATCTTTCTGTTATGAGGAAATCACATCTAACAGTGAACCGCATATGGGACAATAGACATTTCATAAGTGTAGCTACAACCTAATCTAATGTTGTAATCTAAGGGGGCATCAATGACTTCTACGTCAACACAAAGAGTCTTTCCCGCAAGAGTGATAGGAAAATTGCGAAACATGCCAAGGGGCTGGGAAGAGTGGCCATCCCACGCTCGAAGGGTGATAGTGGAAGGGGCTCGGGGGATCTAAGTTGCTTCCAAACCGAAGTGGACATCACACAGGTGGATGCCCCCTCGTCAATGATACAACGGGAGACGTTGGCATTCCGAATCTTGACAGGGATTTGGATGGCGACAGAAGTAAGAAGGGGGGATGTTCTGACCGGTCAACATCAAAGACGATCAAACGATCATCTAAAGGATCCACAATTCCCATGGTAATTAGTAGAGATTTTTGTTGTGAAGGGCACGACTGGAGGAGTTCCAGCATTGATATGGCAGCAGGGGATTGTGCCAAAATATACTATACTATACAAATGGGCAGCTTTACCAGAAGCAGTGTTTAGTCGTAATGGTCCCTTGGGGATCTTGATATGAACCTCTGCCTTAGGCTGAGGGATATTTAAAGGACCATTGGGTGTCAAAAGAGGCTTTGTGGGACCTAACAAAGGGGGCTCGGGGGCAGATGTAGCGGGAGGTCTGTTGTACTAACGTGACCGAGTCTGAAGGTTGAGGTCAACGGTAATGGGTTGGTCAGAGTTCATCATGATAATATGGTAATCATAGGTACCATATGGAGGAGGTTGATTGGCCGCCTAACTTTCAGGGGGTTGGGTAGCCACGAATCCTTGTTGGGGGAAATTATTGGTAAAAACAACCAGTTGGATAGGTGCAACGTTAGGAGGAACCAAAGGGGAGGCTTGATGTCCTTGAGACGTTGCTTGAGCTTCCCACATCTGCTGCATTTGAGGTAAAAGAGGACAATCATGGGTGTAGTGATCATAGACACCGCAACAAGAACAAGGTTTGTTCATGCGAACAGGTTTTTCCTGCTTGGGCTGAGTGCCCTGTTGTTTGTTAGTGGTGTTAGGTGCATTCCCTTGGGGATTGGGTCTAGGGTTACCTGGGGCAGATTGGTTTTGGTTGCATTTCCTCTTCTTTTTGGAAGTAGGAGGATTAGTTGCGCCCTGCTGTGCATACACCTGACCCTGGGGGGTGATGGTTGATGTTGTGGGGGTTGAGAAGGAAAGGGAGGTTGAGGTGCTAATGCTGGAGGAGCTGGAGCACCAGGCTGCGGATATGGATAATAAAGAGGTTGGGCAACATTGTGGTAAACAGGTTGGGAAAAAGGGAGAGGTGGACTCGTTGTGCTTGGCCTCGAATTGGCAGACCTCTTCCAAACAAGCTCGATAGTCATCGAGGCAGGGACAAAGGTGAGTATAGTGGCCATGGAAATCACAAAAAGCACAAGGATGATTTGTGTGCAAATACTTGAGTTTCGAGACTGAATCGGGTATAGTGAAATAGACCTCTGGGATATCAAACTCCGAAAACACTTCGTTGACCATGGGCTTGAGACGAGGTAATTCAGGACAGGTATGGGTGGCATGATCAACATCATCACGCAAAGCACAATGGGTGGTATGATTTGGAGGCTGAGGAGGAGCAGGGGTTTTTTGGGCGGCCTTGTCCTTAGGTGTCTTCTTGCGATCTTTTCCCCCCTCGCCTAAATCTTTCGCAATAGGAGTAGGTTCCTGTTGAGGTGGCTGAGGCATAGAAGCAAAGGGAGGGGTCATGGCGACCGGTTGGACCAGGGTCAAAGTTGTATAAGGTTTGGGCTGACCAGGCGGGATATTCGATGGGGGATCGATGTACCAGACTGGGATCCCTAGGGTCATGTTAGGGAAAGATAAGGTGGCCATGATGGGTACCGAAAATACTCCAAAAGGGGGAGCTAGAAACGATATCTGACCAGAGGGGTAATGGCCAGGCGAGACAAATCTAAGGTGGTTAAGGCCAGGAGGAACCATGCCAGGAGGGTAGATAGGCTCATGGATTCTAGCTGCAGATGAGGGGCCTGGAGGAGGGGGTCCTAAAAACTGAGTCGAGGTGATAGAAGCAGGTTGCGGGGGGCGGGCCTGTTGAATAGTCAAACCAGTCTGTTTGAGGTTGGACCGAGACAATTGC
Source organism: Pinus albicaulis (assembly GCA_034641835.2). Taxonomy (NCBI): domain Eukaryota; kingdom Viridiplantae; phylum Streptophyta; class Pinopsida; order Pinales; family Pinaceae; genus Pinus; species Pinus albicaulis. The sequence continues at coordinate 1,652,320,786 of CM076575.1, forward strand.
ATCATGCAAACGTTCGACGAGCACTAGGATTAGAGATAGGAGGAGAAATACCAGGGAATGAACCAAGCAAAGAGGAATATTTGTAGACTTCAGGTGAAACACTGGTCCAAGGTTTGAATATTTGTTTATGGGCCACCGAAGAGACGATGGAGTCAGGGGAGGTCTAAGACTTTGGTTCGTAATATGTCAACTGGTCGATGGTGACAATCTTTCTATTATGAGGAAATCACATCTAACATTGAATTGTACATGGGACAATAGACATCGCATAAGTGTAGCTACAACCCAATAGAATGTTGTAATCTAAGGGGGCATCAATGACTTCTACGTCAACACAAATATTCTTTCCCACAAGAATGATAGGACAATTGCGGAACATTCCAAGGGGCTAGGAAGAGTGGCCATCCCACGCTCGAAGGGTGATAGTGGAAGGGGCCAACTAGGGGGATTTGAGTTGCTTCCAAACCAAAGTGGACATCACATAGGTGGATGACCCCTCGTCTATGATACAACGGGAGACGTTGGCATTCCAGATCTTGACAGGGATTTGGAAGGCGACAAAAGCAGGAAGGGGGGGATGTTCTCACCGGTCAACATCGAATATGATCAAACGATCATCTAAAGGAAACACAATGCCCATGGTAATTAGTACGACTGGAGGAGTTCCAACATTGATATGGCAGCAGGGGATTGTTCCAAATCATATACTATACTATACGAATGGGCATTTTTACCAGAATCAGTGTTTCGTCGTAATGGTCCCTTGGGGATCTTGGTATGAACCTCTACCTTAGGCTGAGGGATATTTAAAGGACCATTGGGTGTCAAAAGAGGCTTTGTGGAACCTAACGAAGGGGGCTTGGGGACAGATGTAGCGAGATGCCTATTGTACTAACGTGACCGAGTCTGAAGGTTGAGATCAACGGTAATGGGTTGGTCAGAGTTCATCATGAGAATCTGGTAATCATAGGTACCATATGGAGGAGGTTGAGTGGCCGCCTGACTTTCAGGGGGTTGGGTAGCCACGAATCCTTGTTGGGGGAAAGTATTGGTAAAAACAACCAATTGGATAGGTGCAGCGTTAGGAGGAACCAAAGAGGAGGCTTGTTGTCCTCAGGACGTTGCTTGAGCTTCCCACATCTGCCACATTTGAGGTAAAAGAGGACAATCGTGGGTGTAGTGATCATAGACGCCGCAACAAGAACAAGGTTTGTTCGTGCGAACAGGATTTTCCTGCTTGGGTTAAGTGCCCTGTTGTTGGTTAGCAGTGTTAGGTGCATTCCCTTGGGGATTGGGTCCTGGGTTACCTGGGGCAGATTGGTTTTGGTTGCATTTCCTCTTCTTTTTGGAAGTAGGAGGATTAGCCGCGCCCTGCTGTGCATACACCTGACCCTGGGGGGTGATGGTTGATGTTGCGGGGGTTGAGAAGGAAAGGGAGGCTAAGGTGCTAATGCTAGAGGAGCTAGAGCACCATGCTGCAGATACGGATAATAAGGAGGTTGGGCAACATTGTGGTAAATAGATTGGGAAAAAGGAGGAGGTATGTCGTATCCTGGATACATGCTACCGGGAGGGGGAAAAGTGTTGGAGGAGCTAGCCCCTCCCTGAGGGAAACCATAACCCATAGGAGGATGAGTGTACGAATGAGAAAGGGCTCCAATGATACCGTCGACAGCATGGGATGCCCCCAGTGCATTAGCACCACCGGGTCTAGGGAGATCAGGTAAGATGATATAATAACTAGACTGTGCGTAGATCAAGTCATATTTCAACACAATCTAGAGGGCAGCTTCTTTGGTTTGAGGGAAATGAGATGTGACATCTTTGCCAATAGTAGGCAAAAGGGATCTAAGAAACCAGTCCATGTAGACACGGTCTTCAAAAGTAGGGGCTCAACATAGGCTCTTTCTTCTCTGTCATTCCTAGACATGATCGGATAGGTGAGTTATAGACAATTGACGGAAAGAGGTAAAAATTTCGGTACCAGTGCCATAACCAAGGGGAAGCTGGAAGTAAGATAGAAAATCCCTGGCAAGAGTTGCAAAAGTAGTATGAGAGGAGGAGGCCTGGTCAACATACAACTTGGAAGCTTCTCTAGTAAGCGTACGCTGGAACAACCGAAGACGGATAGAGTCATCGGTGATGGAGTTAGACGAACACCACATGTGGAAAGATCTAACATGGTTTGTAGGATCCTCTCCACATAGACCTTCAAACTTGGGGATGTTAGAAGGGAGCTTGGTTGGCATAGAAAGCCAACCAGGATCATGGTGTATGGGGTCATTGATCAACTGGTTAAAATCGGGAAGACTGAGGCCTACCATATAAGGGAGAAAGGGAGCAGCCGGGATAGTTCCTGTTGCGGTCCCACTAGTAGTATTCCCAGCATTAGGGCCAGGGCTACCACCAGCGTTAGGTCCTGAACCATACATGGTGAAGGTGAAAGGAGGGGAACCGGGGATAGAACCAGACGGGGAGCCCGATGAACCAGAAGCAGAGTAAAAAAGGGGACTCGATGGAGGACTAAATCAAACACTACACGGAGGATTAAGTCTCCCTAACGGAAACTAAGGATGAAGGCCAAGAAGTCTCTGGGTTAAACGCCTTCGGGGCGCAATGATGAAAAAATAGACACGGATCATAGAAGGAAGAGATATCAACAAGGGCAAAGAGGTGCAGGATCAAATGATTACAATGTTGAAAGAAGGGTAGGGAAGTGCAGGATTAATCGATTGCAATGTTATATTCTTGGCCTGGCGGTGTAAACCAGGTGTTCTTCACTTAGGGTGTGTGTGTATGTGATAAGTGTGTTAATTTTAATTAAACCCAGACGTGTGTAGAGAAAAAAAGAAAAAAGGTTTTGTATAACTGTAAATAAATCTGAAAGTAACAGTAAAGTAAACTGAAATATGATATAAAATAAACAATTAAAGATGCATCAACTTAAACCCAAGGAGGAGGGCTTCCCAACAACTAGTCTATGGGTGGGTAAAATCTAGTCAAAACACACAAAAATGGCCAATGGATCTAAATTCGGGAGGGACGGGGATCTAAAGGTCAAATCTGCTAGAAATAGGTGTAGGAAATAGCAAAAACTAGAGGTAAAAGTGATGCAAATGAGGTGGAGAAAGGCTACAACTTGAAGGGAAACGGAGGGGACCCTAGAGGAGGACCAAAAAAAACTAAAAAGAGGTGTTTTGGATGGATGAATATCCAATTTGAAATGGATTTGAAAGTACAAGATCAGATCTGAAAAATGGTTGAACACACTGAAATCTCAGATGACCTACTTCAGCTAAACTCCTCCTAAAAAGGTGGAATCATATTGAATCCCTGAGGGGCTTGGTTCCTACTTTGATGAGTAAACAGAGAAAGTACAGGTCAAAACGGGTTGAGGCGGAGGTCATAAAACCCTGAACAGTATCCCAGAAAAACCCAGAAAAATTCCCGTAAAAAGTACAGGTCGCAATTTCTTACCTGTTTTCCGCAAAGGTCACAGTTTTTGGGTTGTTTTCTGCACCCTGAAGGTTGAGGTCGTAGATTTTGGCCCAAAAAGTGCGACCTGCACTTCCAGCACTCTCTAGAGCAGGTTTCGTCTCAGTTGTGGCTAATTTCTGTCACTTGCGTAATAGGCCCAGAAACACATAGATGTTAAAATTTTACTGTTTTAGGGTTTTAAAGATTAAAAACAACATCAAGAAAAGAAAAACAAGAAGCTGAATAAAAAACCTAGGGGTTGAAGCAGCAGATCATGGAGGGATCTGAAAAATGACAGGGGTCATAATTATAAACCCTTGTGGAGTCACTGTTATGCAGATTAATCCCTCTTGCTAACAAGAGCGATCTCCCTAGTACTCAGTGAGTAGCTAGAAACAAACATCCATTTGAAAACCTTTTTCTCTATATTAATTGCATTTCAGAATTATTATAAGAAAGTAAAGAGGACATGCCCCTACCTTGAAATCCAAACGTTCAATGTAGTCTTTTATCTTGTCGCTCCAAATTGGCTTCTCCAATGAGTAGAACCTGCAATCAAAGACAAGACAAAAGAATCAAAACATCTGCAACATATAATAATCAAGAAAAGCTAACCCAACTTAGTGATCAAGGTGTCTAAGTATTGATGTTATTTCAATAATCATAAGAACAACTCAATGAGAAAAAGAGATCCATATGTATTATCTTGAATAAAAAGAGTAATCTTCAACCTGATGCCTTAATCTTACAACCTGATGTCATCCTCTCTGAATACCAACATGGAGTTATGGACACAAGGGTGTGATAATTCTCATGCCAACAACAAATCACTAGTGTAGAAAGTATGCACTCTTGCTGAATTTCTTCAACAATTAACATGTATGTCTACCCTTCAACTTGAAACTTGAGCTCAATTTATAGGGAAATGGAGGTAGTTTCAGTTCCATGAAGAGAGGGATGGATTCCTCACATGAAGGGATTTGAGATCCATGGACCAAGGATAAGCTCCATGAGTGGAGGGATAAAGATCAAACTAATCACGACTCTAGAAGCTTATATTTGGGATTATATTCGACCAACTAGGCTTCTAGAATTTACTTTTTCTTCTAATTCGCCTTTTGCGGTGGTTCACAGGTAATAGTATCAAAAAGTGTGGGGGTTGCCATAGTTTATTGACCAAACAATAGCGCATGCACAGGGAAGGGCTATAAAAACCGTGCAGGTAGATTTTTAAGGGTTTTAAAGAGCTTTTCTCCAATTCTAAGACTTGATTCAGGAACTTTAAGGTTTTTGACTTCTATGGGAACATGATATAGGTGGTGATAGACCCATATGAACAGTCAAATTTCATGGTGACAAAATAACGTGTAGCAGTTTCTAGTTGTTAGTGTGAATTCTAATCACAAGTGTACGAAAAAAAATCACTTTAGCTGTGCATAACAATCAACCCTAACATCAAAGATGGTTGCCAATTTCCTTAGATCTATAGTTAGTTGACCAAGATAAATGCTACAAAATCTAGATCTATGTAGTTAAAGACATTAAGCAACAAATAAAAGCAAGAGTTGCTCCATGCATCCAATAGACAAGACAAGAATATTTTTAAAGAATTTTGTATTTATGACACCTGGGAAGGGAACATAGAAAGATGTTATCAGTCACCCTCAATGGGATGGGTTCTTATATGTCCTCAGCGCTTCAGATCTAAGATCTCTCTCTCTTGATGGTTTAGAAAGCCCAGACAAAAATGGGACTCAAAGGGAGCTCACAAGAAAAAAAGATAGAAAAATATGACAATAATTAGGATCAAAGTCAGACCAAAAGTATAGATCTAGAGTGGCCTTTAGGCAACAAAAGGTAGTGAATGAATGGAAAAACCCTTTTATTTATAACAAAATATTGAGCTAGTCTAGATATTGGTGCATAATTGAAATATTATTATCCAAATCTAGATCCAAATTTTATGGAATATTTTATTATTTTTGTTGGAGGGAAAAGGAATTTGAATTTGGTCAAATCCCTTTATTTGTAAATAATAAATAAATAAATGATTTATTTATTATTTTAAGAATGTGGTTGAGTAATATTTAAATAAATAGTGATTTATTCAATTATTTATAAATGATTTAGTCAAATTTAACAAGGAATATTATTTAAATAATGTTTAAATAATTATTCCTAGAAAATAATAAGATAAATAGCGATTTATCTAATTAATTTTCTTGTTTTGGGTTAAATATGACTAGGAATATTAATAAAACTATTGTTTAATTAATTATCCCTTGAGGAAAATCAAACAAATAAGTATTTATTCAATTATTCCTCATGGGGTTTTCTGTTTAGACCATAAACAACTTAATAAATTATGGATTACTAAGTTATTTTTCATAGTGAAAGCAATTTTACTTGGGGTAAAATTGGTCTTACATGGTGTACTCTGGTCCATCTAATAGTAATAGGTTAGATGACCAAAAATTGGTGTAATAGGTATCAAATTTCATCTAATGGCATAAAACTATATCCAACAAAAATAAAAGTAATATTGAATTTTCCAACTATGAGAACTCGAAAAGGGGTATGTGGCTTCCTTAGGCATGTAGGTTACTATCGACACTTTATTGAAAATTTTACACAAGTAGCATGTCCTATATTTTCATTGTTTACTAAAAATGTTGATTTTATGTGAAAATAAAATTTCCATCATGATTTCAAGGAATAAAAAATGAGATTATCCAAAGCTCCCATCCTAAGAGGGCTCAATTGGTCCCTCCCATTTCATATATCTACATATTCTTTGGATACTGCTATTGGAGTCATCCTAGGACAACAAGAATATAATCATCTATACACAGTGTACTTTATTAGTAAGAATATCTCTCCTATAAAGTTTAATTACATGGTAACTGAAAATTAACTTCTTGCAGTGATTCATTCTATCAATCAATTTTGGAATTATATAATTGGACATCATGTGATCTTAGATACTAACCACATTTCCATTAAATATCTAATGAAAAAACCAATTACCAAACAATATCGTGATTATATGGTTATTATTATGGCATGAATTTGATATAACCATCATTAATAATCTAGTAAAAGACAATGTGGTCACGGATTTTTTTCAAGGCTTACTACAAATAAAAATGAGCCACCTGTTAAAGACTCCTCCTAATGAAAATATTTTTTTGGTATCTATTAACTCGCCATGGTTTGAAAATATTGCTACCTATTCGGCTATATGGAAGCTTCCACCTCATTTATCTCCAAAGGAATAGCAAAAAATCATCAAGAAAAATTGGAGGTTTTCATGGATTGATGGATGCCTCTTTTACTCAAGGTCAGATGTCTGATGATGTGTAAGAGAGCATGAGATCCATGATATATTAAAGTTTTTTCATGATGGGCCTTGTGGAGGCCATTTTACAGGTAAAAATACCAACTATAAAGTTCTCCATCAAGGGTACTACTAGCCCTACATTTTTTGAGATGCCAAATAGTACGATAAAAGATGTGAAAACTACCAGTGAATGGGAAGGCTAGTCCAATCAGATAAATTTCATTTAGAAACAACTAATGATAGAACCCTTTAAGAAGTGGGATATTTATTTTATCGTACCCATCAACCCTCCATCTCGATGAAACTCCTATATATTTGTTTGTGCATATTAAGTTACAAAATGGATGGAAGAAAAGGCATTCCTAGCCACAACAAAAAAATCAGTAGCAAACTTCCTCCATGGGAAAATATTTTCCAAAGTTTGGATACCATGAGATATTGTCACTTATGGAGTAACACAATTCACCTCAAGACTCAATTCAGATATCATGGAAACGTATAAGATTAAGCACAAGGAAATAATTCCATATAATCCATAAGCCAATGGATAAGTGAAAGGGCCAAACAAGATCATTGAGACCATCATAACAAAGATTTTTCAAGTCCACGTAAAGGACTTGGCATATAGACTCCTTGAAGCATTATGGGTTTATCGAACAAAATGATGAAATACCAATGGATTCACTCCATATGAGCTAGTATATGTAAAGAGAGTTCTTTTGCAGATGGAGACAGAAGTATAGACCCTAAGGATAATAATGCAACTCGGCATGAATCTATATGAGGCACAACAACAAATATCTCTTCAAATCAATGAGCTAGATGGACTTTGTCAAGTTTCTATAGATCATACAACCATTTTTCAACAATAGAGAGCTCGGTGGTATGACAAGTTCATAAAAAAGAAAAGATTAAAACTCTGATATTGGACCTTATTGTTCCACTCAATATTTGAGGAATTTAAAGGAAAATTTCATACCTATTGTCTTGGGCCGCTATGAAATCAACACTATATATGAAAATGGGTCCATTAACCTATGTACCATAGATGAGGAAAGGACTTCACTAATGGAAAATAGGCACAATATTAAACTATATAACAAGCATGTATTTAGAGAATCTCTTTTAAGAAGTATCAATGAAGGATGGCCTAATAATGACTTGATATTTTCCATAAGGGAGAAATCCCCATTAGATAATTCATTCTTAGTTATTCATTGTTAAAAAAAAAAAAAGATATAATAAAATCCAATTTTTATAAATCCTTAGGGCATAATTGGGTGAATGTCATGTGAAAACAAACTCAACTAGCACTTAACATGTTAAAAAGAAAAGAAAAAAAAAAGGAAAATATATAGAATGTGTCGAAACTCATGTATCCATGTGATTTGCAAGTTCCTAATATTTTTTTTTCGCTCTTAATAAAACACTCTCGAGAATTTCTCGTGATATAGAAGGGGACAACATTGTTTTTGCAACACTAGTACCATGTGTTTGCAACATCATTGCTGCAACAACAATATTGTGTGGCTATAGCACCATTGCTGCAATACAAGCATCATGTGGCTACAACATTGTTTTTGCAACACCTTCTACAAACAGAACTAATGTATTAATGGAACACCTTTCATGGATGAAATAAACACAACATTTCATCTCCTTCAAGATGAATTTGAATTAATGATCGTCCTATGACACCTTGTGAGTGGTCCAACATAGTGGTTGTTACTGCAACATCGATTCAAGTAATTGTTGCAACACTAGTTTAGTGTAGTTGTCGCAATATCTTGTGCTGCAACACCTTCACCAAATAGTAATTAAAGTCAGCCTTGATGCCACTGGAAACATCAACAAAAGGGATAAAGCATGACACAACTAACATCACCAACCTAGAAAAATCTAACAAATCAGGGTAAGCAGTAAAAGGTATGACTTTACTTACATAATGGTTGACATTAAATTAGCATTATCACACTTACCTTGCAAGGATTAACATGCATTTATCGCCATAAATTACCATAATGCTCCATTACCACCACTATCTATGACACAACCCATGTTATTAAATGATAATTGCATTTCCTTAATTGGAAATCCCCCCCATCAAATTATTCATTCAACATTGTGACCTATAAATTGTCTAAACTTGAAAAAGCATCATGGGTGGCTCATAGAACCATCGAAAATCCTTTGAGACACTATTTTTGTAATATTTCGACCAAATTTGGGATATATTCTACGCCACAAGGTGGATTGAGTACATTGAAAGACTACAGAGTTATGATGATGATAAGAAATTTTCTTCGATAAGACATTTCGTGTAATGCCCCTTTTTCAGAAACATTGTCAATCGACAAGAAAATCTATTCCAGAGATAGACTGAAGGGGAATTTACTGGATTTGTCACCTTCATGAAGAAGGATGAGCTCTAGAGGCTACCTGGCCCACTATCAGACTCTGTCTATAGAGCATTGTCAAGGGACAATATTCCCAAGAGGGAATACAACAAGATTGGGAATCTCTTAAGATAACCCCAACATTGCAGCTACAGCAATAAACAAAGATATAAACTGGAAATAACAGTGATCAACATTATGCCAAAATGTATGAAACCCTTGAGCCATTTTATTATTAAATAACAGCAGCAAATGATACAATGAATGTGAGAAGAATAAGGCTAGAAGCCTTTCATGAAAATACATCCAAAATACAAGTGTTGCTCCATAGCAGAATACCCATGAGTAGGGACTGCGAAGTCACATAAGGGAGACTGCTACATTGAGTGCAAAACATCATAGGATCTGCATAGATATGGATCATACATCATTGGGAGAAAATATCTAAGCTCCCAATCACTACCTCAAGTCAATCCTAGAAGGATTGGCTGAAATCTACAAAGTTGCAAAATGCCGAAGTTGCTGGGTAGCTGCAGCAACTCAATACATAGAATGGAATGGAGAAGGCTAAATGGCTAAAGCTGATGAATATCCCTTCTCCTCTGGAAATCTGAAGTGCAAGGCTGATCCCTACACCAAAGATCTCACCCTCTGAAAAACCTGCAAAACCCTCACTGCAAATGTGCCCCAACTAGAACGCAGTCTATGAGAGTATCTGCGCTGTGACTGATGGAAATGGTTGGCCTCCTTCCAATGATAGTGGAATAAGATCGGAAACCATCCTCACTAACCTCCCGGAAGTAGAGAAATTCCCTCCTCTGAAAGATCAGCTAGAAATGGTGTTGTGGGAAACCTCCAGCTACACTGCATAATAATCTGCTACAGACACTGCACTGGTGAAGATGGCTGATGCTATGGCCTGAATGCCGGAATATGGAGGATGAGTGCAATCCTTCATGAGCTACTTAAGAAGAAGAGGAAATCCTAAACAGGACTCCCTCGTGCCCGAGGGCACTGCAGCTCTGCTGAACAGCAAGAGGCAGCAATTTGTCTCACTAGACAAATAATCAAATGATCTAAGATAATCTCAATGGGCTGCTTTGCTTCTCTTTTAAACACTACAAAGTCTCCTCCTTCCTTCCTCTAGAAGTTTCCTCCTCCATGGAATATTCCTCCACTAAAATTGCATTGTCCCACCTAGTGCTTGCCAACTCATGCCAACGCAATTTGACTTGGTCAATTAGGCCTTGTCCATTGTCATTTTAACCTCTTTCACACATGAGGGTGTGAAATCCAGCTCCATGATGATCTCTTTTCACATTGTAAGGGATTTTATTCCTGTTTATTATATAAATGGGTCACTTTACCCATTTTTATTTAACAAAATAAAAATATGCAACCATAATGTTCAATTTTAGCTTGAGGCTAAAATTGGGGACATTACATTTCGAATTAGACAAAGATTTAATGAAACTGTTTCCTTCGACATTATGGGATACAAAAAATGCATTGGTTCCTTGTTGGGATTCAATTTAGGTTAATAGAGTAAGCAATCAAAGACATGGAATCATAAAGAATCTATTGTTGTTGGAAAAATTAACTAATTGTCAAGCTATTTCATCGAAAAATAGATTAGCATAGTCGAATATACAATTTTTTTTGTATTAGTAATAAAGAAAATAGAGGTTGGATTTTGGGACATTCATTTTAGTTTTAGTGTCCATCAGGAAGGGAAAGAGCCAATATAAATCCCTATATGACTCTATAAATAAAGAAATATCTAGAAGAAAAATATGGGAAGGAACCTGAGAAGTTGAGGAAATGAATTTTTGAATAATGTTTAACCCCGCTTGATTCTGAGTTTAGGAAACTATTTTCTTTAGAAAATTTTAAGCACTTATTCACTACAACATTCGTCAATCTGCTAGTGCAAATCTCATTTCTTCTTTTATTTTCCATTGACATATTCACATACCACTCATACGTAGATGAAAACTGAAAGTTCTCATCTATATGAGCATATTAGTTAATTGTATGAGTGAAAACAACATATTTCCTTACTTTGTTGACCATTTTTGCTTTGCACTAAAAAACACTATATTAATCAATAACACTCTTAATCTCGTGTAACTTTGCAATTATCTGCTCCATTCACAATCACTAGTTGTTATTATTTCTCATGTGAAAATCGTTACACATGATACTCTCAATAAATAGCAATTGAAGATATCAAAGCCAACGTTTACGAGAAGTAATAGAAATAAATCTTGAATTTCCAAAACCATCTTGTCCATTTACTCCGCATTTTTCTCTTGCTTTAATATATTTGATATATGTGGCATAAGATAAAAAAAATTATGATATGAAATAATTATGAATTATTTGTGATCATAAAAAATAGCTTAGAGATTATCAATAATAATTGTAAAAATAAAATTATGCAATGATAATCACAAATAAATATTATGCGCGGATGTGCTCAGGTACCTCTACCACGAATCAACTTGGTGGTTCAATTAGTCCCCACCACTATGTCAATGTCAATTCGTTTTATTTGATATTGGAGTATGAAAAAGGTTGAACCAAATTTGTTTTACGAATAACCTAACACGTGGTTTTGAAGACTGTGGTACCAAGATAATTGTCACAACACGTTCCAACCGACTACACTGCGAAAGGAACAGAAACTCTCTATCTCCATATACATTCCCCTCACGGATTTCTTCCTCATATCTTCCTTCCAAACGACATTGCATATTAATCAATTAGTTACTCATTTTCGCTTATTAACGTTTCTACAATGAAAACTTTGGTTTATGTGTATATCATATGTGAATACTCACAATATAAAAAATCAAATATTTCAATTATTAAAAACGATGTCTTTCTTCCGCATTCATGATTTATTAGAAAAGTATTCGTTGACTAATGCTACCAACTATGAATCAATATTTTATGCCAATAGCTATATGTTCAATGTGTTCATTTATTTTTTTGAAATCAAAGCCTTTTCAAACACACTCCGCATTTTTCAATTCGCTACTCCAAATATTATTGTTATTCTTCTTCTCTATTGTCAATTTTACATACTACCTATACATGCTCGATCACTAGAATACACCAAGGATTAGAGAAAGTGAGTTAATTGTATCAATACAAATAAAAAATTCCGTTCCTCTACTAGCCATTTAAAGTTATTGATGTCATTTAACTATATATTTCTCTATATGTTATGCAATCAGTAATGGTTATTATTTGGCGTGTGATATCTGTTACACATAACACTCTCAATAAATAGCAAATTAAAATACCAAAGTGGGCGTTTATGAGAAGTAGTGGAAATAAATATCGAAATTTCAAAACCATCTTGTCCTTTTACTTCACAAATTTATACTGATTTAGTATCGTCGATATATGTGTTCTAAGTGTCAAAAATTTACAAACTAAAATAAATATGAATTCACTATCATCATGAAAATTGTTGTATAGGTTGTCAATACAACCATACAGAAATATTGTGTGCAGACGTGATCAACTAGCTCTACCACAAAATGACTTGATGTTTGTATTGGTGGTACTATCTACATGGCATCACCTCTTATTCTTGTGATTTTATTTGACAGATACTTGACACAAAGTGCACAATGGAATAATTATGTTTCAATTATCCAAAAAATGTCAAAACAATTTACATTTAATTTTTTAACACTGAGTGTAGAGTGCTCTACACATTGTTGCTTTGTTTACAACTACTAATCGTTACACAATGTGTTAGATTAAATTTTATTAAGAACTTGAAAAATGTCCTCATTACATGTCAAATAAGTACTACTTGCACTATCACATCCCTTGTATTATGTATATACACATTTAAGAATTATATTTAGATTTAGGGACAATGTAGCTTTTGCTAGTCGTAGAAGTAAGCCTTAATTAATTTTTTAATAGACGTTAATGTGTACCACCAAACATTGATTAAGTTTATGTGACATTTCACACCTGTCAAAAAATCATGAAAATTGATGCCTTGCAGCATGCATAGAAAGAGAAAGAAAAATCATATTGTTGTGATACTACTAATCGAAGTTTGTCAAAACAACCAAATGAAATACATATTACTAACTCGACACAAAGACATGCAATCGAAATGTTACACGACATCGATTTTTGTGGTGGGGAAATGTGTGTGGAGATGCGAAAAGAATAGTGTAAAGGTTCTCCCGCACATAATCATATTACGCACATTCATTATTTCACACATTAAAAACACTTTATCATTCACATTAAAACAATAATTTGTTTGGTGTGAAGAAATTCCCATTGAATCATTATTTTTCAGTGTTATTGTATAACATAATGCTTTAGCTTACATTGGATTTTGATGTATATAAAAATAATTAGTGTTACGTTTTCATTGTGCCAAATGTGGAGGTGAGGAAAAAGCATGATGAACCCTTCCTCTGCATTTCCACACTTCGTACAATGAAATTAACTCAATTAAAAACAAAGGATTTAAATATATAACATTTCCTTAATTTTAAAATATTAAAACATATAACTACAAGATTTTGATAATCAAAATAATAAAACTTTCCCTACATTATATTTTTTCATTGGGTTTTTTATTGACTAATGCGGGAACCTGCAGTGACAAATACTAAGTGTGTTGCAGATGTTCAACAACCAATGTTAAAAAAATAATTTTGGCTTTCCCTGCATAGTTGCATAGATTAGAATCATTTTAAAATCCACTTGTGTAGAAGGTACTTGGAGGTTACCATATATATATATATATATATATATATATATATATTATTCTAACTGCTCATATAGAAACATGGAAAAAGAAAGATGGCATATAGACTAATGCAACAAGTGTATGGAATCGAAAATTTCTATTAATAATTGTCTTTATATTCATAATGTACATATAAACAAAATGAATAATGAGATGCGAAAAGCATGGCTTAAAGGTTCTCCCACACATAACCTTTTCATGTTTTCATTGTGTGAAATGCAGAGGCGAGGAAGAAGCTTTCATTGTGCAGAGTACGGAACAAGTACACTGAATGCTTCCTCCACATTTTCGCACTTCGTACAACAAAATTAACTCAATTAAAAACAAAGGATTTAAATGTATAACATTTCCCAAATGTTAAAAGATTAAAACATATAACTACAAGATTTCAATAATCAAGATAAAAAAAAAAATCTGTACAGTATATGTTTTCATTAGTTTTTTTATTGACTCATCTGAGAACCTGCAGTGATACTGAGTGCGTTGTAGACGAAACAACAACCGGTATTAAAAAATTAATTATGGCTTGCCCCACATAGTTGTGTAGATTAGAATCATTTTCAAATCCACTTGTGTGGAAGGTAATTGAAGTTTAGCTTCTCTATATACTATTCTAGTTACTGATATAGAAACATGGAAAACAAAAGATGGAATATAGACCGATACAACAAATGTATGGAATCGAAAATGTCTATCAATAATTGTATTTATATTTCCAATATCATTTACTTATAAACAAAATGAACAATGATATGTGGTGGGGAAATGTGTGCGGAGATGTGAAAAGCACAGCGTAAAGGTTCTCCCACATATTATTTTTTTTTGCACATTCTTTATTTTGCGCACTAAAAACACTTAACCTTTCTCACTAAAACAATAATTTGTTTGGTGTGAACAAATGTCCATTGAATCATTATTTTGCAGCGTTATTGTATAACATAGTACTTTAGCTTACATTGGAGTTTGATGTATATAACAATAATCAGTGTTACATTTTCATTGTACATAATGCAAAGGTGAAGAAGAAATTTTCATTGCGTTGAGTATGGAAGAAGCACGATGAGAATTTCATCCGCATTTCCACACCTCGTACAACAAAATCAACTCAATTAAAAAAATGGATTTAAATATATAAATTTTCCCTAATTTTAAAAGATTAAAACATATAACTACAATATTTTCGATAATCAAAATAATAAAACTTGCCCAAATTGGATATTTTATTGACTAATACGAGAACCTGTAGCTATGGATATTGAATGTGTTGTAGATGATTCAACATCTAGTATTAAAAAATTAATTATGGCTTGCCCCGCATAGTCGCATAGATTAGAATAATTATCAAATCCACTTGTATGGAAGGTAATTAGAGGTCAACTTCTATATATACTATTCTAACTACTCATATAGAAACATGGAAAAAGAAAGAAGGCATATAGACCAATGCAACAAGTGCATGGAATAAAAAAAGGTATATAGATAATTATATTTAGATTTATGTTGTGGCAAAACAACCTTCATTTTTACTTTATTATTTTCATAATAATAATGGAGACCCTCTACATAAATTTTGGTCATATTGTCTTTTGTGACATTTTTATGAGATTTTCATTTTTATCGATTTTTCACTTTGATTATTACATTGGTTAGGATTTCTGTTAGCTTCCCAATGACTCTGATTTTGTTGAGTTTTGACCTACAATTTGCAAATAGCGTTTATTCAAAAATTCAATAATTTTCATTGTTTGAGCTATAAAATATACAAAATATATATTATTTTTATTTTTGTAAATTTAATTTGTAAATAATATTATTATATTAATTTCTTTAATTATATTAATTTTTAATTAATTAATTAAAATTAATCATTTTAATATTAAATAATAATTAATTGATTAATTTTAATTATAATTAATTTGTAATTATTATTATTATTATCATTAATTATTTAATTATTTTAATTATTAGTTATTCAATTTAACTAACCTACAAAAGATTCAAGAGTCTAATTCCTTTTCCACCCCCTATATATTTATATATATCCAAGAACTCTAGATCCTGATAACTTTTATTTAAATCAAATACAAATCTTTCGAGCTTCCGAGTCCTTTTCCTTGTTTTCAAATGGTTAAATTTTCTGTAAGTAAAAACAGGTTTTCAAGTGGTTGTAGTTTATATAATTTATAATGGGAGGTCCCACCTCCACGTGGGCCTCCCCTCACTCTTTTCTCGGCTCCTTATTTAATACCCTTACGGATTTCCCTTAATCCAACCAACCCACCATCTGTCCATCCTAGATCCCCGACGCTTCCTCATTATTTCTGCCGAATCCTCCTTTTCCTTATACCTCCAGGGTCAAGGTATCATCTCCCTCCTCCCACTCATATCGTTATAACTCCAACTATCGTTATGGCTCACATGAGCCTTTCACATGTTTTGTTTATGAATTAATTTATTTTAATTATTTTAAATTGCATTTAATAATTTTATTTTTTATATTGATTGTTTAAATTTAAAAAATTTATTTAATTTTAATGATCTGTATGTATAACTAATTTAATCTGTATATATTAATAATTATGTTTAAGAATTATTTAATTTAAAATCTTTTGTTATGAAAATATAGGTTAAAATTAGAATTTTAATAGGTATACATTTTTACCTGAATCGAGCTAGGTATGGAGCGTCTATGCTGTCGCTCACGCTTCAACCTCTTCCTCCTGCATCACCGCTAGCCACATGGCCCCTCCTAAGTCCATCCCAGAGGCGACCGCTCCTCCCGACCATGCCTCAGCCTTCTCTGTTCTCATCGACTCTTTGAATCCACCTCGGTCAAGGCTTGCAATTTCAAAGTTTGTCAAAAAATTGGATGGAATCCGGGAAGTTTCACTCCCCCCTGCGATCCCTAATAGATGCACAAAAACAATAGAGATCGAAAACACTGACCTTGAATCACAATGGGAAGTCATTAAAAAAAAAAAGTCCGCCCCAAATGCCAGAAATGTTGTAACTTCAGTAGCTCGCCCATCCTCTCATTCTACAATCCCTAGCATTCCCCCTCATCCTCAATCCCCCTTTGGCCCCCTCCCAAACTCTTGAACCCTCCCCCATCTCCTCCAACCCCTTCACCGCGTTGGCCTCTTTGGAAGAGGAACCCCCCCATCTCTCCCTCTCCACCTTCCCTTCTAAACCTTTCCCACAACCATCCCCTTCCAAATCCTACCTCCCCCCATCCTCAACTGAACCATCTTCTGCTCGGATAGTCACCAGAAATGCAGCAAAGGAGTTGGGACATGTTTTGTAACCTTGAAAAAACTTGGACCAGGAAGAAAATACGCTAAACACCATAGGGACGAAGAAGCTCAGAAAGACATCGTCCTGGGAACACAACATCCAATAGAGACCTTTATTGGAGGGCTAAACAGCAAAGCAACAAGTCACCAAGCAACGTGAGGGAAGACGGGGTCTTAGCCTGCATTCCTTAAATAGTGAAAGCACTTGCATGGAACCGTAGGGGATTAGGGCACCCCTCTAAAAAAAATGCCCTAAGATATCTCATAAAACAGGAACATCCAGACATCATTCTTCTCCAAGAAACCAAACATGGACAAAAAGATATGGAAAACACCATAAATAGAATCAGAAACTACACAGGCACAATAGTAGAGTCCAGAGGTGCTTCGGGAGGAATAGAAAAAATTTGAAATCAAAACTCATGGAAACAAATTTCAAAACTAAAGGCCCAATAATGGATAAAAGTTAAGCTTCAAAGCATCCAAGAGGATGTCACGATAACAATTTATAACATATATGGACCAAATCACTATAGAGACAAAGAAGCTTACTGGCGAACTTTACAATATGACATGGAAGGAGAGGACAATAGCAACTTCATCATTGGAGGTGATCTAAATCTGGTTATGCATGCAAAAGAGAAAAGAGGGGGCACTTTTACTCCTGAACCTTCAAGAGATCAGCTAGAGAATATCATAAGAGATCATGACTTGGTGGACATCATCCCCAAGAATAGAAGCTTCACATGGAGTAACCGCAGGTTTGGCCCAGGGAACATCATGGAAATATTAGACCGCTTTATTGTTGTTGTCTCCCTCATTTCCCTCTTTTCTGTGGCAATCTCTTCCATTTTTCCTTGCTCGGCCTTAGACCACTACCCTGTCACCCTTCTCCTCGGTGAGCAAGCAAACCTTGGGCCTCTCCCCTTTCTCTACAACCCATTATGGAGTGACTCCCTTGAGGAAAGAACCATTGTGGAAAGCATTTGGCGCCAACATGTTGAGGGATCCCCAATGCATATATGGGAGACTAAACTAAATCTTGTGTGTGTAGCGCTCAAAGGCTGGGCTAAAGACTATTACAAAGAACCGGAAATTTTCAAGCTAGACACGAAGAGAATGCTAGAAGAAGTGCAAAAAGACATAGATGACCAAGCAGTGACCAAAGAAAAACAAGAGCATGAAAAGGAGATGTATTGGGCATCATACAACTCAAATAGAAAGGAAGAAGAAAAATGGAGAATTAAATCCAGGAGCCTCTGGCTTTAGGCTAGGGATAATAATACCTCCTCCTTACACAAACTGGAAACTATAAAAATATCCAAAAATATCATCACAACCATATCTGATGATGAAGGCACCATGTACACAGATCAAGCTGAGATAAAAGCAGCAACCCACCATCATTATAAAAGTCTCCTAACAGAAACTATGGAGGCAGAGGACTACATTGATCTCTTGATCCACACTCCAAATATGATCACAGAAGAAATAAATTCCTTCCTAACCAGGGAGATTGATGAAGGTGAAATCACCAAAGCAATTTGGACCCTCCACCCTGACAAAGCACCAGGCTCGGATGGATTCTCCATCAGCTTCTATCGAACCTTCTAGGAGGTAATTAAAAAAGACCTCATCACAATGATCTGATGGACCCAAAGGAAAAAAATATTGGGGGCTTCACAAACTCGATATTTCTAGCCCTCATCCCAAAAGAGTCTCGACCTTCCACCTTTTCCAGATTTAGGCCAATATCCCTATGCAACTCCTCCTATAAAATTATCACCAAAGTCCTCACCTCTCGCATCAAAATTTACCTTCCCAATATTATCTCTGAAAATCAAGGCGGGTTCATAGCAATTAGGAAAATCACTTACTCCATCTTGTTGGTCCAAGAAGCGATACACTCTAGCATGATCAGATTGAAGAAGGGATTTGTTTTGAAATTAGACCTTGTTAATGCCTTCGACATAGTTAGGCACTCCTTCCTTTACTCTGTCCTAAGGAAAATGGGCTTCTGTGAATACCTCATCTCTCTCATCCAGACCTGCATTTCCACTCCTTGAATCTCCCCTCTAGTCAACAGGAGACTTGGAAATTTTTTCTAATCCACAAGAAGCTTAATACAAGGCTGCCCCTTATCCCCCTTCCTTTTCATCCTCATGGCAGAATCCTTCAGTCGGGAATCAGACTACAACCGCAAAGCAGTCTTGATTACAGGTATCAAATTTAGTAATGGGGTCAAAAACATGAACCACTCAAAGTTTTTTGATGACACACTACTAATGGAAGGAGCTACTTGCATAATAGCCACGAGATTCAAAACACTGCTTGACAAATTCATGCACTATTCAGGATGTCACATCAATTATCTCAAAAGTTGCATATATGGATGGAATGCAAATATGAATACCATTCATAGCATTGCCCAAATCTTAAGAGTCCCTTACAAATGGAATTGGAACCATTTTAATTATCTAGGGATGCTTGTAAGCAATGGCCCTTTAAAGGCAGAGGTTTGGAGCATCACCATAGATAAGATGAAGAAGAAAGTCCAACAATGGGGAGCCTCTTGGCTCAACCTGGTTGGGCACTTGGTTCTCTTAAAATCAGTACTCTCAGCTCTGCCTCTTTACCACTTCTCCCTGCTCCAAGACTCTCTCAGTATTCAAAATAAAATGGAAATAATCTTAAGGCAGTTCTTATGGCAAGGTGGTAAAAGCGAAAAAAAAATTTCAATCTGGTAAAGTGGAGGCATGTAACAAATAAGTATGAAAATGGAGGTCTTGCCATTTGTATCCCTAAATTGTTGAATGTTGCCTTCGGAGGAAAAATTGTTTTGTGTTTAATCACTGGGAAGAAAATGTGGTGGAAGCAAGTTCTGGAAAGGAAATACCTCTCCACTTCAAGGCAACATCTATTAGACCATCTCATCCCCAACTGGCCATGCTCACATATATGGACTCTCTACAAGAAATCCATCCCTTTCCTTCGCAACAACACCTCCAAAGTTCCCCATGGAGGCCACAACATCAACATTTGGAATGACAAAATCATGGGCAAGCCTCCTCTCTCAAATGATCTGAGCCTTCTGTGCATTCAAATGCATCTTAGAGAGCTCGGGATCAACACCTTGAATCAAATCTCTAGTTGGGAAGAGAATAATAGCCAATGGAAGGGTTGGATGTTTCCAAATCTGCCCCCCCACCTCCTCAATGAGAAAGCAAAAATGGAAGGAATTCTTCATGGCATTGCTCCTCTTGCAAAAGATGAAGAATACATCTATAGATGGGACCCCTCTAGGTCATCTTACTCCATAAAAGTGGGATACGAGGTTCTTCACAATGAGCACTTCCCTTCTCCTCCGTGGGTGATCTAGAAGCAGGTTTGGAAATCTGAATCTCTCCCTAAAATCAAAATCTTCATTTGGACCCTGGTAAAGGGAAAGATCTTGACTGCTGACAATCTGAAAATAAAAAATAAAAATAAAAATAAATAAAAAAAGAGGCATTCAGGGAGCCTCCAGATGCCCTCTATGCTCCACAGCTGAGGATTCAATACAACATCTCTTCATCGAATGCTCCTTTGCAAAAAAATGCTAGAACTCCCTCTTTGATCCCCTCCAAATCGAGATTGTTGCTAACACCACAATCTATGATTTGATAACTAGTTGGAAAAATATTTACTCTTGTGCAAAAAAAGGGAAGAGTGTTGTCAAAATAATATGGGACACTCTACCTTATGTTCTCCTCTGGAACATATGGCTCATGTGGAACAAATTCATCTTCCGCGAGAAAAAACCATGCATCAGGAAAGTGCAGAGCAAGACCTGGAGCCTGACTGTAGAGACCATCCTATCTAAACACAACAGTCAATTCAACATCAACGACTTACAGGTTGAGGAAAGACATCTATTCAGAAGAGTGTTTGACATCCTCCTAAGGTGCAACAATCCTTCTGCAATCCAACCATTCCACAGAGATTAGTGGAAAACTAAGGCTCAAAGAAAAGGAGTTTATAGAAAGGCTTTATGGGTTAAGCAAACCCAAAATTTTATTCGATGGAGCGTCAAAATCAAATCCTGTAACAACAGGAGCTAGAGGTCTCATCTTGGATGAGCAGGGAAATAATGTTGCCTCCTTCAAATGGGGATTGGGTCAGCTGTCGAACAATAGAGCGAAAGCATATGCCTTAATGCAAGGCCTTCAAATAATTAAGAGACTCAATATTAAAAAGGCTATGGTTTTCGGGGACTCGTTAATTGTAACATAATGTTGAACTCTGATTTGTCTTCCAACATTGCCCTCAACGGATTAATCATCAAGTGCCAAAACTTGATTAATGAGATAGGAGATCTCTCATACTATCGCATCCTCAGATCCAACAACAATATTTCTAATTCTCTAGCCAATAAGGCTTACCTCAGACCCCCTGGTCAACTCTCTTCCCAAGGTCACACCACCTACTCCCCTATTCCATGAATACTCCCCTCTACGTGCTCTCTGCCATCATGATATTTTGTGCCCCCCATATTTTATTCTTGCAGGTCTGTCATGCCCATCCCTTTCCCTGCACTTATCTCGTGACCCTGTCCCCTTGTGCTTCCCACTCTCCTCTCATCCTCAGCATGCCCCCTGCTTCCTCCCTCCCTATTTATCCCACTTCCCCTCCTCATGCATACCACCTTTCATTGCTGCTCTGTGCTCATTCTGTCGCTCAACTATCTCCCCAGAGTTCTATTTCCCTCTGTCCCAGGCCCACCGTTCTTATCTATCTATCAGTGTCTATGTTTCCTCGACCCCTCCCTATCACAGTAGTGTTCTTGCCCTCCCTCTCTACAATCAAAATGAGGAATGAAAATTGCTTCCACGGCTCCGACATGCAAGTAGAAATGGATTTGATCAAAGCTCAGCTGAAGATTATGCAGGAGAAGCATCAAGCAGACACCAACTTCCTCCAACACCAAGCTCAATCACTCACATAGAAATTGAGGGGAGCAAACAATCGTTGTGCACACATAGAATAATCCCTAGAAATTCTGTGCTACATGGTGGATAAATGAATTGTCCAGAGCTAAAGCTCCAACAATGTAGCCAATGTCAACGCGGACAACAATCTCAGCACCACGGACAACTCAAATGCTTGGCAAGGCAGCAGGAACTAGTCTTCAGTCCTCCAACCGTCATTTTAAATATCATGTCTTTTAAATTTACTGTTATGTTATTTCAGTTGTTAGAATTTACAAAGAATCAGATATGCATCATAGTAGCAATAGTCAGCATGTAGGAGGTTCAGTTTTTGCCACATCACCCCTCCTTGACATTCTACTGTGTAACTCGGATGTAACGGAGATTTCACTCCCCACAAACAATTTTGACAATCAAACTTTGGAGAGATCTATATTGAGTTATACTTGGCTAAATGAGGCCCAATATTGCTCGTTGGAAAGCTAGAAACATGGATAACAATATGGGAGCATTAACTCAACCAAATATGCACATTTAATATTCTTAACTGTTGTTGCAAATTGGTTTGATGGAATCCCCCCCCTGAGCCATAGGAATCCTGACAGGGATCAACAAGAAACATTTTTTTCCCTTAATTTATTTATTTGATTTTATTTTCATTGCAGATTTTGTTTTCTCAAATTCAGAAATTATGATTTTAGTGTGCAAATTAATTTATTTTATTTAATTTTTTGATTTTTTTTGCAAGAGAGTTATTTCAAATAAATCAAACACAAATCATCTTAGAGCATTGCTATTGCACTAGCAAAGGAAAGGAAAGGAAGAGGATTTGCAGCTCCAAAATAGATGGATTATAAACTTCTTCAATAACTCTCTATTTTTTTATTCCTATTGTAAACGATAAATAATGTTTTGGAGAATGAGGATCAAGTTCCTCTCCTCTACAACTTAGGATCTATAAGCACTTTTGTAATGAGATTTTTAGCTGTGGATAGTGAGGAAATCTTGGATCTGGGTTATTGGGGGTTTATTTTCGAAATCTAGACTTTCTATTTGAGGTTGAGCCTCCACTTATGCATCTCTTTCCCTTTAGTGACAGAGCTTATGATTTGGGAAAGATTGTTGGAGATTGAATCAAGGAACAAAGAAAATGACTTAAGTTTTATTAATTTTATTTACAAGTACTTCTATTTTGTTAATGCAATTTTATTCACGCAATAAAGATTTATGCCAATTTCTTCACATGTTTCACTATTGTTGGATATGTTAGCGATTGTTTGTCAGATGTGTTATCTTGTCTAATAAAATCATAGATTTTTTATTTATTTCTTTGCTTCTCAAGTCCCTAAATCATATTTCTAAGTAACTATTTACTCAGAAATCTGCCATTTAAAATCGATTTAATTGCTATTAGAATTCAACGAACTATTTCCTATTTTTGATAGAAAATTACTTATTGTTTTAAGATCTCCAAACAGAGCATGCATGGAACCCATAATATCAGTTGTTATAACTTATTTAACAACTGGGAATGCTTATTAAAAGCATGTTAAATCCCCAATTTGTTTAAAGTCTTGCACTTGGTATTTGGGAGCTAGCTCCTAGATATCAAGTTAGGTTAGTTTCATTTAATTTTCACACTAAATTTAGATTATATTTAGAGTTATATTAATTATTTTCATTCTATAAGTGCTATTACACAAGGGAAAACTTTAGTGTGGCTTGGATGAGCCATTAATTTAGCTTAAGGGTTGGTTTCGTCCTCGTGCACATTAAGATAGTAATACTAATATCTCTCTTTTTGTTGATGAATAATTAGATATATCACAAGTCATCAAGGAGTGAGAGGGGGTAACTGGACCTAATAGAACCATTCAGAACCACCGAATCAAATGAATAAGGGCTCAGTTGGGGCTCTGACCGGGTGGTCTCCCTTACATGTTGATGATGTCATTTTTTCCCATCAAAAATTTCCAATGGAATTTACATATAAACAAAATGAAAAATGCTAGTATTTCTCATTTTCTAATGTCTATTGACCTATGTTTCAAGTGTCTCTACTTGAAAAAATATTACTAGCACTAAAATTGGTAAAAGTAAGGTATTTGTGCAAAAAGACATCCGCACGATGTTTTTTTTTTGGAAATTCGAGTAAATATTTTACACAAATGTCTTTGATTATTAACCCAACCGCCTAGAGTCCAATGTTGTTTACAAGATGTTAAAATTATTACAAACATTTATGAACTGAGCAATATGTTAAATAATACATGTGTGAAGCCAAGTCATATATGAATTAAAGACTGACATGGTATTGCGTGGATAATTCAACAACAAAACACCTATCTATAAAATAAAATTGGCAACAACAATGGCTTACATTCAAACCTATAAATTCGAATTGAGGTATTGCTTTCTCTTTCTTCATGCATACATTTGCCCCATATGAAAACTCGGGCTTATGAAAATATTCGATGAAACTCTTGTGTTATCACACAATTGAAAATTAAGCAATAATTTTGGTTGGTTTAAGTTTGTGTTATGAAAAGTTAGGTTTATGTATGTATCAAATCTGGAATAAGTATAGACGATTAACTTTATTTGTGAGGAAACTTCGTATCTTGGCTCGATTTGGTTTCTACCACTTTACATTAAGCTAAAAAACTGGCATTTCAAAACTATTATCATTATAACAAGAATTTCATTGCTCTCCAATATACAATGATCATTATATGGAATTTTCTCTGTGCCTCAACATTCTGCATAATGAGAAAGCTTTCGCAAAAGATAATGGAATAAGAGATATAGGGTAATATTAATTATTAAAATAACATACGTTTTGAAAGAACATACATTTGAAAATGATATTGCAAAAGTTTACTATTCTAAATGGATTAGACATTAGCAGTTTCTGAAATTAAACATTGCAACTGTAATTTACATTGTAATTGATGCGTGTTTTCTTGGAGCACAGTAATGGTATTAATCATTCCCAATCAACCAAAGGGTGTGTAGGAGATATCAATTTGCATTTAATTTATATCAATTTACAAATATAAACCATAACATAGATACCGATCAAACAGGAAAATTACTTGATACCTATTTTCTTAGGGTAGCAAAAATGCACCTGATTTTGAAAAGTGGTGATGTAGAATCACGCTTTTTGTTTGGAGCATATTTTTGGCAGTTTAACTTTTCTTGTGATTGTTTTTTTAAATGTCATGATTGTCATGTCGATTTTGAAAAGTGGTGATGCGGAATCACCTTTTTCTTTTAGCGTATTTTTGGCACTTTAAATTTTCTTATGAATTTTTTTTTTTAATGTCATGATTTTCATGTCGATTTTGAAAAGTGGTGATCCCAAATTACCTATTTTTTGTTTAGAGTGGTGATTTTCATGTTGGTAATAAACCATAAAATTTAAATTTAAAAATATGACAAAAAATCAAATATTAAAAAATATTAAAAATAAATAACAAAAGAAACCAATAAAAATGTAAAAATAAAATAAAATTAACTTGTCAAAATAAATAGTCTAAACAAAAAATTTTAAAAACAAAAAAAAAAAAATTCCAAGAAAAAATATAGGAAAAAATTCAAAAAAAAACACAATTTAAAGAAATAAAATAAAAAATTAGCATAATTAAAAATAATAATTAAATAAAATAATTAAAATAGAAAATTAAGAAATAATTAAAATTTTAATAATAATAATAATAATTGAAATTAAAAAAAATTAATTAATTAAAACTTAAAAAACAAAGGAAAAAAAATATAAACAACAAATTTAAAATAATAAAAAAGTAAATATGAAAATTAAAAAAAAAAAAAAAATTTAAAAGAAAATAAAAATTAAAAAAAAAAATTAAAATAAACATTTAAAAATAATAAAAATTTATATTTAAAATAATTAAAATAATTAAAAAAACCAAAACAAATTAAATATATTTTTTTTTAAATTAAAAAAAATTAAAAAAATTAAAAAATTAAAAAATTAAAAAAAATTAAAAATTGAAAATTAAAAATAAAAAAATAAAAAATAAAACTAAAACATTTTTAATATTAAAATTTAAAAATCGTCCTCCCACCTGCCACTTGGGTGGGAGGGGCGATTCTGAAAATCGCCTCGCCATCCAGCAGCGGCTTGCTCCCCGCTCACCCAAGGGCCGACCAACGCCACCACCTAGGTAGCCCAATTTATTTATTTTTAAATTAATAAAAGAAAATTAAATTTACTAAAATTATGTATTAGAATCTGATTTTTCTATAATTTTTTTTTCTTTTTTTTTAATTTATTAAAATAAAAAATAAATTTATTTAAAATTAAAATTAGAATTTATGTTTTTGTTTAGTATTTTTAAATTTTTAAATTTTTTATTTTTAATAAATGTATTAAAATTTAATTTTAATTTAATGTTATATAATTTGATATTTAACACTATATATTTTAAAATTATATATGTTAGTATTAAAATTTTTAATAATATTTTTTTTAATTTATTAAAATTCAATTATATATTCTTTTAAATTTATTAAAATTTAATATATGATGATAATGATGATGGTTAACATCTATTGAGACCAATCTTTAGTCTATTGGACCTAAAGAAAAGAGTTATTTAATTTGATTTAAGATTTTATTCCTATGCTCGAAAAGCTTGGAGAGAAGCCTCCCGAGCTCACTATAATTTTGACATCTTAAAAGGCTAGGAAGGTCAGTATTGGAACAAATATTATGAAATTGAGCTCTAATGTGGTTGTACACGGGGCACTCTAAGAGGAAGTGATTTTCATCCTCGATGTTCATATTCTTACAAAGATGGCATATCCTTTCCATCCATGGTGTTGTAGGAACTGTCCAACGACCTCTTTCACTATGGAGCTCATGAGAGTTCATTCTAATCTTGGCTATATTAATTTTCTTCTTTGAGCTAGTTAAAACAGAGAGATACTTTTGATCTTCTAAGGTGGGGTTGATGACCTCCTTATAATACCTTAATTTTCTTTTAGCTGTTAGATCTTTCTCACACCACATTTTTTCTTTGAACTTAGAAGTAACAATTTTTTTAATGTTATTGATGTTTTGCAATGCAACATTCTCGACGATCTCTCAATGGTTTAACCAGGCCCTGGTGTCTTTATACCAACTTCGTTTAAGCCTTAGGTGGTTTTGGCTGGAATTTAAAGCTAGCTTAGGAATTCTATGGTCTCCTATGCTATTGAGCTTGTGCTTGTACAACAGAAGCCTAGCCATAGCTAGGCTCTCAATAGGGGAAAGACCCACTTCTATAAGGAGAATAGGATAGGGTGTATTGCTTTTAATTTTAAGGTTATACGTTATAAAACGCTTCTGGATTTGCTCAATCTTTCTCCAGGATTCTCTAAAGATGCTGCAACCCCAAACCTCACATCCATATAAGATAACAGGAGTGACTAAAGTTTCAAAGAGGAACTTCTTTCTATCCCACATTACTAGGTTTGTCATTTTACAATTATTTTCAAGACCAAAATAAGCTTTCCACCCCCCATTAATCCTTTTTTGAATGCTATAGTTCCAGTTGAGCTTGTGATGAATATCAATTCCTAGGTACTTGTAAGAAGACACTTCCTCCAAGTTACTATTGTCATAAGTGTCCTTCTTGGATTTGATAATCATAACTTTTGTTTTGTCAGTGTTAACAGACATACCCATGGTAGAGCAGAAATCCTTAAGAAGTCTAAGTTGCTTATCAAGATCAGATGGGCACCTTGCGAGAAGAACAATATCGTCAGTATAGAGAAGAAGGATGATGACTATCCCAGCTAAGATCGTTCTAGCACATCTTGCTTCCTCTAAACAACCTTCTAGCTTGTCGATGTAAATGCCAAATAGGGTAAGGGAGAGGGGGCAACCTTGTTTAACTCCGATATTACACTTAATATCTTTTGACCACCCCTCATTGCTCTTTAACTTGGAAATTACATTCTCGTATAACCTTATAGCGGCCACTCTTAGCTTGAAAGGAACATTTAGCTCTTCTAATCTATTCCATAGGTTATTTCTAGGAACCATATCGAAAGCCTTTCTAAAGTCCACAAAGCAACATAAGAGATTGGATTTATCATTGCGACATTCCTCCACAGTGATCCTAAGCATAACGAGGTGGTTCGTTGTTGAGTGCTGCCTTCTAAAACCCGCTTGGCCTTTAGCCCGCTTACCTTCACTTTCAAGCCAAATGCTCAACTTATTTTCCAAAATAATACCATATAACTTGGCTAAGAGAGGGTTGATCATAATTGTTCGATAATTAGAGGGATTATTTGTATCCCCACTTTTAAAAATAGGGATAATGAGGCTCTGAGTCCAAGTTTTAGGGAATCCTTGCTTGACCGCTTGGTTGAAAATCTTGTGGATGTGGTGGATGAGGATAGGACCTCCAATTTTTAAGATTTCTGCCTGGTAACCTTCAATGTCTTTAGCTTTCCCATTTTCCAGGTGTTTAACCCCAAAATAAATGTCTTCTAATGAGAAAAATTCTTTCGTTGTGAGGAGGGTTTCAAAATCCCTGGCATTTGGAGATTCATAAAGCTTTTTAAGATAGGAATTCCAGTCGTGTAAAGCAATTTTATTATTATCTTTAGTTTTCCTAGTTAGAATCTGCCTCCAGAATTTCTTAGGAGCCGCCTTAGAGAGGTGTAAGAGATTCTCTTGTCTTTTACGAATATATTGCCTTTTTTTCCTTTTAGTTAGGGCTATGTAGATTTTTATCTTGTTAATTTTAAGAGATTCATCAATAGCTTCCTTAATTTCTCTCCTCGCACTTTATAAATCTTTTTCATACCATGGGTTGGTTTTGCTATTTCTTTTATTACTTGAGACTTCAATTGAGAACTTGTTAATAGAATATGAGAGGGTTGTAGTAAAATTATGATAGAAGTCATCTATGTTGTCTATACTAGATAAAGGAAGCAAATTAGTTTTTAATTCATTTAGAAAGAGATCGTTTTTATTTCTATCAAAGATTAAGTTCTTTTGATTACAAGGATTATCTACTATGGGATCTCTATGCATGAAAAAATTGAGAGTTATGAGTAAAGGCCTATGATCAGAGTCAGGCTTGTGGTCGTCTAAGATGTCAAAATTTATTATTTCGTTGTATAATGGGAGATCGGAAATAACACAGTCTACCACGCTCCTACTAAGCCCATGGATGCAGGTCATATTGCTATAATTGGGCCACTTCTTTAGACCGTTGCAAATTATGAGATCCTAAGCACTACAGAGCTTGACTAGCTCTGACCCAAACAAATTATCCTAGAGGTCTTTAGAGCTCCTTTTGTACTGGCTAGCCAGAGTAAGGTCTTCGTCTAACCAAATAGGATTGGGGTTGGAATGATTGCTTAGAAGAATAGCTTGGTTGCTTGAAGTTCAAGCATTAAAGTCACCCATTACAAGGATATTACCTTCATTCCTTAGGCTAGAAATATCATTCTCTAAACCATTGTAAGGACTATTTTTATCTAGATTCTTTTTCTTATAGAAGTTAGAATTAATGGGGGGAAAATAACAGATTGCTATGTAGGTTTTTTTATCATTAATGTCAGTAATCTCAATCCAACTATATTGGTTGTAAGGGTCGTTTTTATAAATCCTAGCATGGGGGGAGATGTTCTTCTTAATGTAGCAAGCTATGCCCCCAATGCCTCTACTGGAGAATCGCTTGTTCTAGGTAGACCATAGTGCAAAGCCATCTATGTTAGGGACCTTACATTCTTCGTGCTCCCAAGTTTCAACAAGCAATATAATATCAACATCATTTGAGATGCAACTTAGCTTGGGGCCTTTGTTCCATGGAAAGCCCCGACAGTTCCAAGAAAGAATTCGAAGCATGTTGAATTGCTATTTATTACTATCTTTTTGGTTTCTATCTTGAATAACTGCTTTTCTATTTTTTATTATTGCCCATTTTCCTTCCTTCCTAACTTCTTTTACCTTTTGAACCTCCTTTCTTAATTATGCTTGATCTTCTGGAATGAGATCTTCGTTTATAAATATTCCCGATCCTTTTAGACTTGAGGTTTTTGTTGAAAATGCAGCAAGGTGATGGAGCCTAGTGAAATGAAGTCGCCTTCACTAGGTGGGCCCGTAGGCTATTTTTGGCGCAAAGTGTATTTTTAGACTATGTCTATTTTTAGACATATGGATCATGGACCGGGAGCTGCAGTATGCTATTCTTGGAGGATTGATCATGTTGGTAAAAATAGATGGACCTCTATTTTTAGACATTCAGGTGGTTTCTATTTTTAAGATCTGAAATAGTATATCATCAAATATTATTTACCCCATGAATATTTGGACTCAAACTCTGAAGCATTTCCTCTGGCGCACTTCGCCTTTGACCCCTTGAGCGTGGGTCATAATTGAAGTTATGATTTTACGCTTTTCCTATGGGTTAGGTGGACTATTGCATGGTTAACTTCAGTTAGAACTCAAGTGGCGGAGTTCGGTGGAGTTGATGCGACAGTTAATGGAGATGGAGTTCCGGTTAACTAGTTGGACTAGTTGTGATCAGTTTAACTACAGATTACACTGGAGATGAGTTGGGTGAATTAAATATTATTTAATTCACTAATATTAACTTATTATTCAACTAGAAGAACTCATCATTTAACTCAATGCATGTACAGTTCACTGGATACAAGTGATGGAGGTAGATGAAAGGGTCAAGTTAGCTATCAGTTGTAACATTATTGGTGCATGAGATTTGCACCACAATTGGAGAAAATCATTAATGAGAATTGCGCTATCAAGGCTAGGAGATTCGAACCTTGGATCTCTCTTCAACCAACCTTAACTACGCAATAGAGATAGGCAAACAGTGGTTGAGTTTTGACATAATTACTTAGTCAAAACCAAGCTAGTTTGTGTGTAGCTGTATGAGATAGTATTGAGTACTTGTGAGGAGTATTGTGCTATGTATTTGCTGCATGTATTCTCCATATAATATACAAAATAGCTAAGGGGTTTTCATCTATAGGCTTTCCCCATACATACTGAGTTATATGTGTGTGATGATTTGATGATCTGTTGCTTCTTTGTTTCCGCATGTGATGATTAATGGTAGAAGCGATTATGTGTTATGCATGCAAGTTAAATTGATGTATGATCAGGTTAATCGCAGCGAATAAACTTCATTATTCAGCAAATTTCTATATGGTATCAGAGGGATATTAGTCGTCAAGATCTATTACGATGATTTCAAACTTATTTCCTCGGACAGAGCCTGCATACGGGCCAGGTAGCCTCTGGATTCATCTTTCTTTTTTCGTTTTCAGCATGTTTTTTACACAAAAATATTCTGCTTTTACTTCCATTTTTTTTAAAAGTTGAAAAGTTACCCCCAAAAAAATGAGGTTATTCCATAATAACACTTTTTTGTTTTCTGGGTGTTTTTTGCACAAAAAAAATTGTCTTTTACTTCCGTTTTTGAAAAATGTTGAAAATTTACCCCGAAAAAAAAAAGAGGTTATTCCAGAATAACACTTTTCGTTTTCGGGTTGTTTTTTCATGTTATTTTGATGATTTTTTTGTTAGAGTTCTTGTTTTGAGGTAATAGTTATCGTTTGATGGATAACTATGTTCCATATAAAATTAAATATTTATACATTTAAACTCTATCGATTTATGCATTTAAGTATGTAAATATTCAAAACAATTAATTACAATATTTATCCATTTATCAGACCTAAAGTGATTCGAATGGAAAATGGCATCCACCCATGTTATCCATCCACCCATGGAATTTACCCATGGTATTGTAAGTGGTATCCACCCATGGTATCGACCCATGGTATCCACCTATGGTATCTACCCATGATATTGTAACTCCAAAAAATGCTATAAATAACAAGCCTCACTTTGTAAAGGGACATATTTTCCACCACAATGTAGCTCCTACAGATATTCTCTGTTTTAATAAAAAAAGTTTCTTTGTGGTTTTATTTTCTTTGTGCTCTCTCTCTTTTATGGCATTCTAATTTTGCAGATCTTGTCAGATCCATTTCAAATTTTTAGATCTTGGGGGCATCCCCCCAAGATCCGGATTAGTGGTATCAGATTCAGGTTACGAATCCATGGGAATGAGGGTTTGAAGCATATTTCAGTTTCGATTTTTGGCAGCAATCTTGAGCAAACTCCATGAATTTCTTGGGCTGCGAGTTTGAAGATCAGATCTGAAAAATTTCGTGAAAATTTTACAAAATTGAAGACTCGATCTGGATTCCTTACAAAAAAATATCCAAATTCAAAAAAAAAATTCGCCGAATTGGAGTTCGGATGAGGGAGACATCGCTAATTCTAAATCAACAATGTTGCAGAAAATGTTCTGACGACAATTCGTGGACGACAGCTCTCCTGTCATTTTTTGTAGTTTTCAATGCAAAATTTCAGAGAAATAGCTATAGATCTGAGCTCCTCTTGAAACATCACCAATTTCAAAAGAAAAATCGATCGAATCAAAGTCCATATGTGGGAGTTATCGTTGATTTAAAATCAGTTATTTTTTCAGAATTTTTGTGACGGCAAGACAATTCTAGCCCGAATCTAAGAGTCTAGAGTCTCCAGATAGCGGTTTCAAATACATGAGAAGATGCATAATGATCATTCCATTTCCAAAAATAGGTTATAATAAATATTCCGAGTTATACTGACCGAGTTATGCTCATTTTAAATCTGGAGCAGCATTTGGAGCGGGTTCCCTTTGGAGACATGCCCTTCCACCCCACTTTAGTAGGCACTTGCTTCACATTCATCAGTTTCAGCATAGCAGCGTTTGTCTTGGGTTATTTAGATACGTACCCTTCCACCCCAAGCTATGTAGGCACCTGCTACTTCATCAACAATCAGCATCATGGTTATGGGTCAACTGCAAAAAATCATTTTCATCGAAGTCCATTTGCTAGGCTGCACATTGTTAGTAACACAGTTGGTCACAAGAATTACAGGGTATCTCTATCTTTGGATCTTCGTTTGTCATGGTTTTGGTTCATCCACAAACCCACACTTCATTGAAGTCCTTTTGCTAGGCTGCACACTGTCAATATCACAGTTGGTCACAAGCATTACAGGGTATCTCTATCCTCAGATCTTCATTCATCACGGTTAAGGGTTAACTACACAAAACCATTCTCTTTAGTGGCTCTTCATATTCAACAAAGGCTTCTTAGGAGGAAATTTCACACAATGGGGACCATTGCTTCTTAAGGAGGGAGGAATGATCCGAATGGAAAATGACATCCACCCATGGTATTCATCCACCCATGTTATCCATCCACCCATGGAATTTACCCATGGTATTGTAAATGGAACCGACCCATAGTATTTATCCACACATGGAATTTACCCATGGTATTGTAAGTGGTATCCACCCATGGTATTGACCCATGGTATCGACCCATGGTATCCACCTATGGTATCTACCCATGGTATTGTAACTCAAAAAAAGGCTATAAATAACAAGCCTTACTTTGTAAATGGATAGATTGTCCACCACAATGTAGCTTCTACAGCTATTTTTTGTTTTAATAAAACAAGTTTCTTTGTGGTTTTATTTGCAGTGTGTTCTCTTTTTTCTTTTCTGCCATTCTAATTTTGCAGATCTTGTCAGATCCATTTCAACTTTTTAGATCTTGGGGGCCTCCCCCCAAGATCCAGATTTATGTATGTCCCCAACGAGGTCGGGGTATAAGGAGCTAGGGCTCGATCTGGTGGAACCATTGCAAGATCAGCCTCGCAAAACTCGACGGACACCCATGGGGGACGAAAATAAATATAAGGGAGCAGGAGATCCTAACAAAATATTGCTCGAGGAGGCCCTCGAAAAACAAAGGAACGCGATGATGGATAACTTTGCCCAGATCCTTCAACGACTGCCCACCGACAGTGCATCTGCATCCAGCAGCCACTCTGGAGGCGCGACTCCCTTTAAGGTACAAGTAAACTTTGACATTCCCGTATTTGAGGGTCAAATAGATGTAGATGTTGTAGATAGATGGTTGAAACTATTAGAAGGATATTTCTCGGTTCATGACTTTTCCAACTGGGAGAAGATTATTTTTGCACTCCTCAAAGCTACCCCCCATGTCAAGGACTGGTAGGAAACCTACTGTGAGAAAAAGGATAAGACGAAACCCTCTCTGTTCTCAGTCGTACCCACTTGGAATTCTTTCTAAGATTCCATCAAGGAACAATACTATCCCGTGGGGAACTATGAGGACAAGTACATACAATGGACCACGTTGCTGAAACAAAGGGATCAAGATGTGCATGAGCTAACAAATCTGTTCCATACCCTGTGCACAAAGTTGGGTATCAAATATTCAGAGAAACATTTGGTGCTAAAGTATCGCAGTTGTCTACACATATACATTTAGGAGGAAATGGAGTTCCTCGACATCTCCTCACTTGATACGACATACTGGTATGCTGCCAAGATTGAGAAAAAATTCAAACAGAAGAAGCGAGACTTTGGATCTGCGAATCAAAAGCAAGGGAAAGGTGCCCCCAAATCGTAGAACAAAGGACAAAGCCAAGGCATGGCGGCCCAAGACAACCTGCCAAAGACACAAGCAAAGAACAACACCGCGAAGCCAAAGAAGGACACGGGAAAGTGGTGTGAGTTCCATAAGAGCTCCACTCACAACACAAGTGAGTGTCGAGCCAAGCAGTCGCTGGTGGCCGAGATGAGGGCTTCTGAATCAGATGCATGCTTCAACTCTGAATCAGAACCTGACAAGGTGAATGACAAAGGGAAGCAAATTATTGATGCGGTGCCCAACACCACTGTTTCCACTATGAAGATCCAGAAGGAGGAACCAGAAGATCCAGAGGAGGCAGCGCGTCTCTTCCACTCCCAGATTTGGGTAAAGGGTTCCCTGCTACGGTTCATTGTTGACAATGGGAGCCAAAAGAACCTCATTTCAGCAAATTTTGTGAAGTGGTTGGGCTTGCCGACCACAGCGCACCCACAACCATACACCATCGGGTGGCTTCACCAAGGACGAGATCTCCGCGTCAGCCAACAGTGTCGCCTTCCCTATAGCATCAAGCCCTTCACGGATGAGGTATTGTGTGAAATTGCTCCTATTGATGTTTCTGATGTATTATTAGGCCAACCATACTTGTGGAAGTGAGATGTTGTGTATGAGTCCCAGCCTCGCACTGTTATTGTTACTATGGGAAATAAATTGTACAGGATACTAGAGGTACCACCACCTCCCACTATCTCTTTGGTTACTGCAAAAGAATGCAGTAAGCTCATTTCCCAAACTAGAAAAAAAAATTTCCTGATGATCCACCCCCAAGGCAAGAAGAAGATTGTGGCCACGACCTCTAGACATGTCTCCTTTTCATGACAACGACAAATGGAAAATGTTGTGGAGGAGTACGGGGACATCTTCACCTCACCCACAGGGGTGCCTCTACACTGTCAGGTCAAGCAACCCATTGACCTGACCCCATGTGCGCCGCTACCCAATGGACCGATCTATAGGTGCTCTGTTCTAGAGAATGATGAAATCAAGAGGCGGATTTAGGAGTTGCTGCAAAAAGGTCACATCTGGCCAAGTTCATCACCCTGTGGGAGCCCGATCGTGTTGGTACAAAAGAAGGATGGGACTTGGAGACTCTGTATTGATTATCGGGCGCTGAACAAGATCATTGTTCAGAATAGGTACCTGATCCCATGGATTGATGACCTTCTAGACCAACTCAAGGTGGCAAAATATTTCAGCAAGATCGACTTGAAGTCTGGGTATCACCAGGCACCAATCGAACCCTCTGATGTGTGGAAGACTACCTTCAAAGCCAAGGAGGGCCTTTTCGAATGGTTCATCATGCCTTTCGAATTGACAAATGCTCCCGCAACCTTCATGAGGGTGATGGACAACATCTTGCATCCATTCACCAACTCGTTTGTAGTGGTATACTTGGATTACATTCTGATCTTTAGCCAGACTTGGGAAGAGCACCTCCACCACATCCGAGAAGTCCTCTAAACACTGCGGCAACACAAGTTGTGTGCCAATTTGGAGAAGTGCACTTTTGGCATGACCCAGGTTCAATATCTGGGATACATTATTGATGAAAGGGGGGTGCATGTGGATCCAACCAAGATCCAAGTCATTCAGGATTGGCTAGCCCCAACCACTCTAACAGAGCTTCGCAGCTTTCTGGGTCTTGCTAATTTCTACCGCAGGTTCATGTTGGAATTCTCTCATATCACTTGGCCCTTGAGTCAAGTCACCAAGGGAGGAGCGAAAGAAAATTTCTGTTGGTCGAAATCTCAATAGAAGGCATTCGTAGAATTGAAACATCGCCTCTTTTCTGCCCCAATGCTCACATTACCAGACTTGCAACAACCATTTGAGATCGAGACAGATGCCTCTGACTATGCTATTGGGACAGTTCTTACTCAACAGGGGCATCCAGTGGCATATCACAATGAGACATTGTCTGACACAGTTCGAAAGTATCCCACTTATGACAAAGAAATATATTCCATTGTGCAGGCTTGTCGACAATGGAAGCATTACATTTTGGGGAAGGAGACAATCATCCACACAGACCACCGACCCTTGCAGTTCATACAGACATAAGGGAAGTTGCAAAATGATTGCCATCAGAAGTGGTCCACATATTTGCAACAATTTCATTTGAACATCAAATACAAGAAGGGTAGCACCAATAATGTTGCAGACTACCTCAGCCGACCACCGATTGTGGCCATAACCACCGTTATCAACTCTTATGGGCATGAGATTTCTGATTGGCCACTTCTCTACAAGAGCGATCCAGAATTTAGCTACACATACAAGGCACTCTTGGGGGGTATGCAAGTTCCAAATTTTCACCTCCAAGATGCACTATTATGTCACCTAGGACACCTTTGTGTTCCTTCAAGCGAGCATGCCAAGATGATATGGGAAGTGCACTGCAGTTGAGTCGCTGGGCATTTTGGGGTCGAGAAAACAGTGGCAGTACTACAGAAGTATTTCTATTGGCCGAACCTTCGACAGGATGTCGGGAAGTACATCAGATCCTGCACTGCTTGCGCCATTGCCAAACCGACCATCAAGAAGCAAGGGCTCTATTCTCTGCTACCTACCCCTAGTCGACCTTGGGAATCCATCTCCATGGATTACATGTTAGACCTTCCTTCTACTAAGCATGGAAACGATTGTGTTTTCGTGGTTGTCGACAGATTCTCAAAGATGGCCATTATGGCGGCCTGCAAGAAGAATATCACAGTAGAAGCCACTGCTAAACTCTTCTTTGAATGAGTGCGGGTGCACTTTGGGATCCCACAGTCTATCATATCAGATCGCGATAGTAGGTTCCTTAGCACATTTTGGTCTAGCCTCTGGTCAATGTTGGACACCAAGCTCACCAAGTCCACAGCTTTCCATCCCCAAACTAATGGCCAGACAGAGGTCGTCAACAGGATGATTGTACACATTCTGCGCATGTAAAATTCAAAGAATCCACACACATGGGATGAGAGCCTTCCCTATGTACAACACAGTTATAACTGGGCTCTCCACAGCTCAATCGGCCACAGCCCCTTTCAGGTGGGCTTGGGATTCCATCCACTATGTCCCATTGACGTAGCCATGCCATTTGCAGCTACTTAGGCCGATTCAGCTCATGTCCAGTATGACGCTGACAAAGCAAGCAACTTCATCGAGCGCATTTAGCACATCCACCAACAGGTTCATGACATATTGGACAGAGCCAATGCTAAGTACAAGCAACAACATGATCAACATCGGGTGCCACACAACTTTCAGGTGGGCGAAAAATTGTGGCTACATTTGCAGAAGGAGCGCCTCACTGGAGCCCACCACAAGATTCGCTCACTCCGATATGGGTCGTACACCATAACCAAGGTTGTAGGGAACAATGCCTTCGAGCTTAGTATTCCACCATTCCTTGGTCTGCACCCAATATTCAATGTAGACCGCCTTCGTCCCTACTTCCCACCTCTACTGGACACCTCTGAAATTGCAGAAGAACTCACACCAAAAGAGTTAAACCCAGACTGCATGGAACAGGCCACCACAGACTGTATCATGAACATTAAAATCA
Source organism: Pinus albicaulis (assembly GCA_034641835.2). Lineage (NCBI taxonomy): Eukaryota > Viridiplantae > Streptophyta > Pinopsida > Pinales > Pinaceae > Pinus > Pinus albicaulis. The sequence goes on from CM076575.1 coordinate 1,652,359,183, forward strand.
AGAACACTCACCGACAGAAGATCCAACTATATCGGGTTGTCAAAGCTGGCTAACTCCTGCACCAAGGCAAGTGGTTCACCAAGGACCAAGTTCAACAGAATTTTCCACATCTCATGAATGAACTCAACGCAATGGGGACCATTTCTTCCTAAGGGGGGAGGAATGATCCAGGTGGATATTGGTGGCCACCCGCCTATTCCACTTGGGGCCCCACCATTTTCTCTTTTAGTTTTTTCACAATTTACTATTTTTAGCAGTTTTTCGGGTCCTAAACTTCCGGAGCTGTTTTGAAGCCCCAAACGTAGTATGCCAAAGTTACGTCCCCGGGAAGTTGAAACACCAATTTACCCAAAAGGGGCCCATAGTTTTGGTGCTTCATCTCCTAGGGTTAAATTTTTGGACGTTTAGAGTTCTCCATTGTTTCTCCATAATAAATAGGCCCTTGAGCCTCATTGTAACACAGTTCAGAGGTCTGTAGCCGCCACATCTCTTCTCAGAGATTCGCTACCAGCACCCTAGCTATTTTATTTCCATCATGTTTGTAAGCATATTTTTGTGATTTGATATTAATGAAATGAAGCCTTATTTCCGTTGTATTTCTATGTTTATGGTTATTTCTGTATTCCGTTGCGTTCTTGCATAAATTCGGATCATAAAGGATTTTATATATAAAACTTAAAATTTTGATTTACACAAAAGTATAAATATTGTCCAATATCTAAGTTTGAAGGTTTTATATTTTTAGTGTGTGAACCTAGTAATAGAAACCTTCCCCTAGTTGCACATAAATATCATAGATTTTTCTGTGCGGAGAAAGTGTGTGTGGAGCTATTTGTGTTCCTTGCTCCACACATTCATTCTCTGCACACACTTTTTGGTGCACTCCTTATACATGATTTATGTTGCAATCCCCGCACAACTTTTCTATGTATACCGAAACAAAGCTTATTATCCTCATAGCTCGTCTTGTCTAGTACCTTGCTATAAGGTCATATTTCGAAGAATATAACTCAAGAGAAAGATGCACCATTTGATTTTGCTAATGGAGAGGTTGAACCAATGTGTAGGAAAATATATTGCATCCGGGTCCAGAAATGATTAATAAGAGTTCAACTGCAGAATCAATATATACTATTATGGGAAACCAAAATCCCAGTTTAGGTGTGCTTACTAACTCCATTTATTAATTAATGTGTATCTTTAACCATTTGAATGTATGATAATTCTAGGAAAGGAGGGTTGTTGTATTAGTGCACACAGAGGGATAATTAAACAATTGATCCATTAGAATAATTCTCTCATACATAGGAATGCATTGAATGTACCTTGAGAAAAATGCATTGAGCATTAAAATTAAGTGTTTGAGTTTGAAACATTTTATGGGAAACGAAATAATCAACTAAATGGTATTTTTGGCTTCTTCTTCCTTTCTTAATGTTGGCGGAATTGGTAGTTGGATGGTGCTCATACTCGTGTGATACGAGGTCGATTCCTATCTACTGCCACTAGGTCGATTCCTGTCTACTACTACTATAACCTCTAGGTGCAACCACACAACCCCCCTGCATTGCGCATGTGTACGCTAAGGTTTGAATCTATGACTTGCTCAACAGCTTGAACATCTTAGCTGTGTGTTTTCTGCCCAACATGCTGAACCCCCAGGGGCTAGTATTTTTGTCTTATTAATGTCTAACGAAGAAATTTTGTACGGAAAAATAGTTATGCCAAACAAGGAACTGACACTTTCCCCCACAATGTCTCGTATCTTTGTATATGCATGTTACATATTAATTAATTAATTATTATTTTGGGCTTATTAAGGTTTGGGGTTTAAAAAATTTTGGTTACGTAAAAATTAAGTGCATTTGTGTTGATACCAGTATAATTTAACTAGGTATAATTATATAATTTTGGTGTCAATATTCAAACTTGAGACTTAATACAAAATAAGTGTGGAGGTGTGAATATTCACACAACCAGAAAAGTTATGCATAATAGATATTCGTCCACTCAGCTCTACACACTAGATAAAACACCGCAAAATACATAATAAAAATCTTTAAAATCAAATTCCTCCATACATTTCTTTCTGCAAATTGCAAATTGTCAATTTTTACATTATTTGATACACATATTTTATCATTCAGCAACAATGTCTTTATTAGTAAAACAAATCTAAAAATTATTTTATCTTCGCAGGTTATTTTTGTATTGTGCTTACATTATTTTAATAATGAATTGGTTATGCTTCACATGTAATTTGTGCAATGTGGACGTGTGGGAATGTGGACAAAGCATAGTAAAAGCTTCATCCACACTCTACATATATAGTTCTAATATTTTGGGTTTTCCCTAAAACTTAAGAATACAAATTAGCAAACTATTTATTTCTTTAATTAAATAATTGACTTAAGATATCTGAATAAACATGTTTTTAAAACTATTGATCCATTCATTCATGCATTTTAGCATTGCTTTCAATTCGCCAAAAGGCGACAAATTTTCATTGAAACCCAAGATAACACTCTACATTTTATCAGAGTATTGTGCGATTTGCTAAATAAAAATATTTTTATTACATTGAAGCAATCTCTAAAGATCGATATAGCATAAAGAATAATATATTAAGGAATAAAAATTAATTCTAGCACATGGGGATTGGATACCATGTCCCAAAGAAACAAAATGATCATCTCATCAATTTTTAAATAAAAATAAATGAAAATAAGTAAAAACGAATATGTGGATGTTATAGCAAGAAAAGGGAAATATTGAAGGATTAACAACATTAGAATCATTTGTAAATGACACTAAGTATCAGTTTATGCAACAACAAAAAAAAATTTCCAGTGTCGATAACAACTTGACAAAAAATTGCTTCACTCTAAAAAAAGGAAAATAAACATAGATCCAGGAAACTTTCAGTATCGCTACATGCCTAAAAGTTATTAACTATGATGGGTAGTTATGGAAAATGGTTCTATGGTCTTGAACCTCTGATGGCAGAAGTTGAAACTCATAGTGTACATGTTTCTCCATGTCAAACAATTTGCCTTCAAAGAAATTTGGTTTTTCCTGTAAATGCTCCTGACCCATTCTATAAATTTTCTAATATGTCCCGCATTTGCCACTGGTTGCATTGGATATCATTCATGAATGAGATGATAGTATTCTATTCATCATGTTTTTTTCATAAAAGTTGTTCCATAAGAATTTTGAGATTTTCAACCTCTGTTATGAAACCAACTCCAAAATAGAAGAAAAGAGAGATCAACGACTTAGAAATCAGCCACTTTGAGGGGGAAACCTCTTTTACATTACATAAAAGAAAAATTCTTTGATGATTCAAATGAAAAAACCTCCTTTCTATATATAAGAGTCTATGGGGTCACAATATAATCCTAGCCATCCTAACAATAATAATGTAAGGGCACAACAATAACAATAGTGTGGTTTTATGGGGCACAATAATAACAATACGAGGACTACAAGGGTACAAGAATAACAATAAGGGGGCTACACTAACAACAATAAGGGACTACACTACTAATATAGGGACCTAACATGCCCCTCTCCTTCAAAAAAGTGTTGTCCTCAACGCTTTAGTAGCTCTGGATTCTTCTATATAAAATTCTCATCCTCCCACGTGGAATCATCAGTGGGTAAGTTATTCCACTTGATGAGATACTCTGAAATTGATCGATTTCTTGTTTCCGTGACTGCTTCAGGTTCCAATATGGATTTTCTTTCCTCATCAAGCTCTGTCAATATTGTTTGAACTAGAACTTTGTCACCTATAACCTTCTTTAAGCATGAAACATGGAAAACTGGGTGCACTCAAGAAGAAGCAGGAAGCTCCAATTTGTATGCCATAGTACCAATCTTTTGCAACACCTTGTAAGGACCATAGTACTTTGGCGATATTTTTTTATCCTTCTTAGCTTGCTTGAGGGACATTTTTTTGTATGGTTGTAGCCGTAAAAATACCCAGTCTCCTACATCAAAACTTCTCTCGTTGTGATGTTGATAAGATTTTTGTTTCATTCGATTTTGTGCCAAATTTAGGTTAGCATTTAAGAGTTGGAGAACTTTTTGTTGATGCTCAATGTGATCTTCCACTACTTGAACCTTAGAATTTTCTTAAAGATGATGTGGTGGACGGTGGATGATATCCATAAAGTGCCATAAATGGGGTCATTTTTGCTGCAGTATAGAAGGAATTGTTATACCACCATTCAGCCAGAGGTAACCACTTGACACATTGTGTTTGTTTATCATATACAAAACAACGAAGATATCCTTCCAAACATTTGTTCACTATCTCAGTTTGCCAATCAGATTGAGGATGATAAGATGAGTTATGAGCTAGTTGAGTACCCAAACAAGAAAATAATTCTATCAAAAAAATTTCAGTGAAAATGGGATCTCTGTTTCTTACAAGAATATTTGGGTTTCCATGTAACTTTTGAATTGTATCCATAAATACAGTAGCAATTGTACTTGCTTTAAATGGATGAGATAATGCACAAAAATGTGCATACTTGGTAATTCTATCAACTACCAGCATGATGACACTCTTTTCTTCAGACTTAGGTAACCTTGTGATAAAATCCATTGAAACCTCCTCCCAACGTTGACTTGGAATGGGTAAAGGTTGTAGCAGACCCAGGCTCTTAATTGTCTCAACTTTATTTTGCTGGAAAACCAAAAATTCTGCCACAAACTTTTGAATATCATATTTAAGGTCGTCTCAAAAAAAAAATTCTTCACCCTATAGTAAGTTTTTAAAAATCCTAAGTGTTCTCCTATGGGAGAGGTCTGCAATTCCAAAAGAATATTTTGCTTTAGTTGGGAATTCTTACAAAGATATAAGCAATATTTGTACCATAAGGAATCATTTCTCCAACTAAATGTATTAGATGTACTGGAATATTACTGGTTCCAACTAATGTCTTGCTATCTTCCATTCCTCCCTTGCTTCGGTTATCCAATCTGGTTGGATAATAGAAATTACACAAAGCAATGCTTCCACCTCCTCATCCTTTCTTGAGAGTGCATTTGCAACAACATTTAGCTTCCCTTTTTTGTAGATGATTTCAAAGTCATAACCCAACATCCTTGTGACCCATTTTTGCTACTCTTCTGAATATATTCTTTGTTCCAAAAAGTATTTAAGACTATCATGATCAGTTTTTACCTTGAACTGTCTTCCCAATAGGTAAGGTCGCCATTTCTTTAGTGCATGTAGTATTGCCAACATTTCCTTCTCATAAATAGGTTTCTGTAAATACTTTTCTTTGATTGGATGACTTTCAAAAGCAATGGGTCTTCCTTCTTGAATTAAAACAACACCAATTCCATTTCTTGAGGCATCACATTCCACAATAATGTTGTTAGAGGTGCTACTATTCTCCCATAATTCATAACAAACTTGCGATAATACCTTGTTAACCCGAGAAATCCTCGTAACTTCTTTATTGTTGTGGGGACTTTCCATTCCTTAATGGCTTTAATTTTTTTAGGGTCTACCTCACCACCCTCCTAAGATACAATATGACCCAGATATTCCACCTCTTGTACTCCAAAGAAACTTTTGGAGCTTTTTTCATATAATTGTTTCTCCTCCAATAGTTTGAGCACCTTGTCAATATGTTGAACATGATCCTTCCAAGAACTGTTGTAGATTAGTATATCATAAAAAAATACTAACACAAATTTTCTAAGGAAGGGTTTGAAAATGGAATTCATCAACCCTTGAAATGTAGAAGGTGCATTGGTAAGGCCAAAAGGCATGACCAAAAATTCATAATGACCCTCATGAGTTCGAAATGTTGTTTTTGGAATATCTTCAGTCTTCATTCTAATTTGATGATATCATGAACGGAGATCCAACTTGGTAAAATATATTGCTCCATGTAATTCATCCAATAATTCATCAATCACATGAATGGGAAATTTATCTTTAATAGTGAGCTTATTTAGCTCCCTATAATCCGAACACATGCGCCATGATCCATCCTTCTTGTGCACCAATACTACTGGAGCAGAGAAAGAACTTTGACTAGGTTGAATTATACCAACCTCTAATATTTCTGCAATCATACGTTCAATTTCGCTCTTTTGGACATAAGGATATCTGTAAGGCCTGATGTTTGAAGGAACACTTCCTGGAATCAAATGAATAGCATGATCATGATCACCAATAGGTGGGAGTCCTTTGGGAGTTTCAAATACCTTGGAATGATTTTCCAAGATTTTTTGGAGATCTCTAGAAATATATGATTTTGATCTTGGAACTTCAAGTGAGAATAATTGTGTAATTATTCCTCGTTGTTATTTCTTCAGAAGCTTTGTCATGATATTAGATCTTATTATCTTTCCTTGCTTCCCTGCGATACCCTATAATTCAACTTTATTTCCTTCCGAAAAAAAATTCAAGAAAATTTCTTGACATTAAAAGTTACCATCCCCAAATATTGTAACCATTGTACTCCTAGTACAACATCAGCACCTCCCATTGGAATGGAAAGCATTGGACTATTCAATACATATTCCCCCATGGTTATCTTGATATTATGGAATTTTCCAAAGAAATTTATAGTTCCTCCATTTGCAACCATCACTTGACACTCTCGTACTGGGTATAGGAAGCAATTCAATTCCTTGGCTACCTTACAATGAATTAAATTATGGGTACTACCCGAATCAATCAACACTATTACATTTTTCTTCTTGATATGTTCTTCTATATTGACAGTTTGAGGAGTGGTAATTCCTTCCAATGCATTACAAGATATGGGCAGACTCATTTCTTCTTTCTCTAGGGTTATTTCCTGGTGTATATCCTCTTCTTTTGAAGTTTCTTGTTCATTTTCTTCCTCCTCTTCACAATCTATGTAAAATAATTTCTTCTCGGCACACTTATGACCTTTAGTGTATTCTGTTGAGGTATAAAATGTGTCTTTTTAACTCCTATTTATCCTACATTAATTATCAATCCAGGTACGACTTTTTATCTCAAGAGTGTACTCAGTCTGAGGCGGCAATTTAATCTAAGAGTAATGCTCTTCAATGTGCATTACAGTGTCTTAAATACAAGAGTAAATGGATGCTTGAAAATGAAATATAATTACAACAATATGAAACTTAATGTTCTGAAGTTCAATCACTCACTCAACAATCATCAGTCAAGGATGCAGTAGTAATAACTCTTTCCTCTGTCAACTGATGTAAATGAAATATGAACAAGGTAATCAATATGAGAACGTAGGCAGTAAAAACCAATGTCCTTTACAGTTGATGATCTTACACTCCACACTAAAGCAATTAAATGGAAATGGTAACTGTGTTAAATCACTAACGCTGCTAATGAAAATAGACTAAGCAAGCTCTCTATAATAACACTCCAAAGCAAAACCAAAATCTTGCAAGAAAGGACTAAACAGTAAAGCTAATTAACATAAATGAACAGCAAATCTATTTACCGAAAATGAGCAGCAAACTACTTAATGAAATGAACAGCAACTCTTTAATGAAATGAACAGCAAATTATTAATGGAAATGAACAGCAAACTCTTAATGGAAATGAACAGCAATCCTGAATAGCGAAGCTCTGTATCTACAAAGCATAACAACACAAATTATGAAAGAATAAATACTCTTGTTATGTGGAAAGGAACGGCAACGCGATTCACTGATGCCACACAGCAATTTCATAAATCATTAAACCGTAAGCTATAAACTAAGATAACTATGAAGCAATGCGGTTTAAAGGAAATGAAAACTAATGCAAACCATCACACAACTGGAATTGGAAAATAAAGGTACAAGTAGCAAGTGGATCCACCAGGGCCGGGCCCTTAGCCGCTAGTGAAGCACCGCTGAACTACTCCAGTATCAAATAATGGAACGGTAACCGAATTTATGTATTAATCATCTGTAGAAAAGTTTACAAGCAATCGTACTTTGTTTAAATTAACGAGATTCGATGAAAAATCATGAAATTACAAAAGGAAATCTGAATAATCATAACATGTCAAATTTCATGATTTCTACAAGCGTTTTTATTTTATAACAGCCAGCGGATGAAACAAGAAGTTCTGATAACTTTGAGCAGTGATCCCTCAGGGTCAAGAGATCCTGAGGGATTCGCTCTATCTTCTAACTTTAGTTATCATTTTGTCCTCTTGTGCTGATACCACGTTGTTCCTTTCTTTACTTTGACTGTGTGCTCTGATCTTGATTTTCCTGTCTGGATACGGCCTTTTGTTAAAGGAACAGCAGTTACACCTGCTTTATCTTTTCCTTCCGAATGGTGGCTTCCCACTTCATTTAGTTCCTATATAGAAGAAAATACAATCTTTAGTTAATTTCGCAATAAGCACTAATCTCCTCAATTCTATTGTAATTCTTCAATATATTGTCATTCTAGAATATAAAGGAGTCATGATTAAAGGAGAAAGATAAAGAAATACATGGAAAATGCATGCCTTTTCCAATGCTCAACACACGCCCCTGCTTAACCTTTTTCATGTCCTCATGAAAACCATAATTTACATGTAAAGCAGTTAGAGAATAGGTTGGAGATGGTTTTTCATTAAGTGGTCTAAAACCATGATTTGCAGCTAAAACTTCAAAAACATGCCCTGTCTTCCCTTTAGGTAATTCATATTTGACCTTATATTCTGCTGCAAGATACCAGATAATAGGGCTTCAATATCTACAGCCTAGCCAATACGAGCCTTCCCTCAAGATGAGGTTACTATAGATAACCAGGAGGTTGGCAGCTAACTCAAAAATTTTGTAATTGAATGGCTCTCTGTCTTGAATATTCCAATTGGAAATCTTCTATCGGAGTTTAGCTGCTACTACGGCCTGGTCTCTAATGGACAGAAAATATTCTACCCCATCCAGGATGATTTCTTTGTGGATGGGTCCCAATGTTTGGATCACACCCTCCTTTGTCATTAAGCTTTTCTGCCTAGCCCACAGTTGTAATGGGTGTTTCGGTTCACCCCTAACCCAAAGGTCTAACCCATTTTCTTGGCTCTGAAAAGTGTTATAGGCCTTGAGCCATTTTAACTGGTTAAAAGAAAATGAAATGAATGCTTGATATTGGATATCACCCATAAAAGGACTGGGATTTGTCTCCATTTCCTCAGCCAATATAAAATTGTGAAAATAAAATTCACAGAGTAGACGCTAGAATTTTACTCCATAGAGTTTGCAGTAGCTTATAAAATCATCTAAAATTTCTAATTCTATAGGTTTTCCTGCCTTAACAGCCTTAATTTTTAACTGCAAATATCTTTCTAATAAAAACAAAGCATAATTTTTGGCAGGGCACCTACATGCTAGAACATATGTGTATAAAGAACAGAGAGTATCCATTTTATTCTTGACCGTTTTTAATATATTCCTTACCTCTTCAACTTTTTCTTCTGCCTTTCGACATTTATCGAAAGCTTCTGACTTTGATGCATTGATGTCCTTTAATTGCTGCTGTAACTTTTGGTATTTCTTCTTGCGAACAATCTCTTCTTTGAGCTTTTCTCTAGCCCTCTGAGCCTGTGCCAGATGCTCTTGGAGTTTTTCTATACCAGGGTCTTTTATCAAAACATTTTTAGGTGGAAGATCTACCTAGGTTTTCTTATTACAATGTCGAGTGCCTACAGTCTGTGTCTCTTTGTTGGCCATACTGCTAAAGGATAGTGCCTCGGTCTGAACATCTTTATTATAGACTTGTACATTTTCAGTTTGGGCAACTGCATATGTAACAACTGCCTGTTGTTCCTTGTTATCCTGAATGAATATGGGCTCGGTTTGAGTCTCCATGGCCCTTGTATTATGGGGTTCCGTTTGGATGGTTGCATCCTTTGTTTTTGGGGTTCTTTTAGAGACTTTCCACTTTTTTAGTACCCTAATCCTCTGCCTGAGTTGTTTTACTAATTTTTGGAGCTTTTTTCGTTCCCTTCGCAGCTTCTCAAGTTCATTTGTCTTCTTCTTCTTCTTGTAAGGAACAGTTGTTCCTTTTTCTGTACTTGGTTGATCGGCTAGGGTTTGTTCTCCAGTGGATGTGCCTTCAATCAGGATTTCTTCTATGCTTTCAGTGATCACATTCTCCAGGCTAGGTTCCTCAGGGGAAGTAACCCTAGTTTGTTCTGTTGTTTTCTGAGGGGTTTCTTCTTCTACCTCTGCATCATGCATTTCCTCAAACATGTCCTTGCTGATGATAAAATGTTCCTGCAATTTTTCTATCTCAATATTGAGATTGAGCGGACTGTGGGGTTGTATATATTCACTCATATTGGCCAAAATTTGGGCCAATTCGTCCTCCTGTAATGGATTCTGTGGTGGGCTTTCACCGGAGATTACGGGAGGTTCTGCTTCCTCCCTTTCTTCTTCATTGGTATGGTTACTTTCATATTCTTCCTGCTCTTCTCCACTGGTATGGTTATTTTCTTCTTCTTCCCGATCTTCTCCTCCTTCAAGTTGCAGGGGTTGCTCTTCTTCCTAATCTTTTCCTCCCTCAAGTTGCAAGGGTTGCTCTTCTTCAGAACTTGGTAGTTCCACGACTTGGCTACTGCTACACTGAAGGCTTCCCAACATCCCCTTGCTTCTTCTTAATCTGTAGGACTGTCTACGTTTTAGAGGTTCGTTTGCTGTGTTGGTGACTCTTTTTTGTTTTGGGGCTGGTAAGGTTGTTCCTCCGTCAATTGAGAATACTAATTCTTCCCAGCTAGTCTGTTGTTGGGCAAGACTGTAACTAACTATTAATCGAATTAAACAGTGGTGGCTTACTACAATCCCTGTATGATGGGATTTCCTTATGCTCCAAGTAGCGTCATGCAGTAAAAAATTTAAAAATGCAGGCAAATTCACAGAGCATTTCTGTTTTAGTACTGCTAATAATTTAAGGTGGCGTGGTCTTACCAAATCCTTTCTTCCATCGCATGTAATGTAGCTTTGCACTACTCTGGCCAGTTCTGTCCATGGTTCTCCCAGAGTTGTTGGTTGGACTCCTTAACCTTTGACGATCAGGGTCTGTCCTTCATCCCGAAAGATGTTCATGGCCTCTTGAAGTTTCACTTTTTAATGGGTCCATATGGGTCCAACTGCCGGTAGACTAGATACCTCGGTAATTACTGCCTCTGTCACTGTTATTTGCCTACCTCTTACCATGGAATAACTCTCCTGCAAGTTCTGCAAAAATTCGATAGCCACAGTTTCATGGGGCTGCTGCAGTCGTGTAAGGTATATAATCCACCCTTCTCTCTCCAAAATTTCTCGTGCAGCGTCAGAAACTGTTAGTACTAGAGGTTCACTACGTATTTCTCGTCCTCCCATTTCGTCTAAATCCTGCACATTGTTAGTTCTTCACAATAATACACAGAAATGGCAATGGAACAACTCCCTGTGCATATCGAAAAAAATACCGTTCAAATTTCTATTTCCAGGAATTAATGAACATAGGGAATTGACTCATATGCAGGCATATTTAAAAGTCACCCACGCCCCCCTAAAATATGATAGGTCGCCCTCGACCGTCAAATGGAGGAGCAGTGTACTGCAGGTAGTTGTACATCATAGAAAGGCATGCATACTTATGATATGATCAAAAAATTATCGGATTAATAAAATCGAGGCATATTATGAAATCATGAATAGATATGAAATGCTATGTAATTATTCGAAAATAAGGGAAAGGACAGTTGACATAAATAAAAGTGCTTATGCGGTCATTATTCACTTAAACCATTATGATTGATTTATAAACAATATTTCATGTATAATGGTTCAACAAAGGGGTTTAGGATCATAATCTCATTTGTAATTAAAATAAATATATAAGAAAAGGGTTTATAATTGCTATTGAGTTGTGAAAAATATGACTCCAATACCATCAGCAGAGCTCTGTTGCCCACAGGTGTCCATAACCTTGACAAAGTTTCTTTTTCACCTTTGGAACCATAATCCTTTATATATGCCTAGGAAAGTGCTTTGTGATGTCATGATGGAGGCCATTGTGCTAGTTTGGGAACCAGATGAATCACAATTCCATTCACCAGGAAGGAGTGAAAGGTGGGCAGGCCGGATCGTGATGAGACCTCCTATTCCAAGGACTTTTTATTTTTCTGAGTTGTCCATTGGATGATGTCTCTGGTGTGGTGGCCATAATAGGATGCCACTTCATTGTTTCCTTATGATCATGGTAGCCTGGCTCGTGATGAGACCCCCTATCCTCCATCTGACATATCATAGAATTGTTAGTAATCATATAGATATATTTTTTCTTTTCTTTTTCCTTTATATATCACTTGCCTATTTATGTCTAAAGGATGGCTCAACACTCCTTAAGAGTAGGGATGGTGGAAAAAGTCTGAACATCTCAATAGAGGAAAGTATGCCCTTATTATTATTCAATAAAAAAAGTCAAAGAGAAATATGAGGATTAGGGAAGAACCAACATGATAAAAATAATCAATCAAATTAGTTTTAGTGAAAATAAAGACAGCAAAGTGATATAGATAGTTGTGTCCTTTCCTTTTTTCTTATCAATACAAAGCAATTTCTTTAAAGATTACAATTTCTCTTTGATATGTTGATTCTAGTAACCTCTAATTTTTGTGTCCTTGCATAAATTTGTATGTTTGCCTTAAAATATCAGGAATAATTCACAAAAAATTCTCAAAATTTTGTTCTAAGAAAGAAAAATGCACTCAAAAAGTGTTGTTCCTTAGATGGAACAGTTGTTGTTCCTTAAGAGGAACAGCAAAAACAATCTGCGAAAATGATGTTCCTTTTGAAAGGAACAACAAAACAATCAGGAGAAATGTTGTTCGCTTTGAAAGGAACAGCAAAAACAATCAGAAAAAATGTTGTTCCTTTTGAAAGGAACAGCAAAAACAATCAGCGGAAATGATGTTCCTTTTGAAAGGAACAGCGAAAATAATCAGTAAAAAATGATGTTCCTTTTGAAAGGAACAGCAAAAAAATTCAGCGGAAATGTTGTTCCTTCTGAAAGGAACAGCAAAAACAATCAGCAAAAATGTTGTTCCTTTTGAAAGGAACAGCAAAAACATTCAGCGAAAATGTTGTTCCTTTTGAAAGGAACAGTAGAAAGATGAACACGCAGACGCGCTATTCCTTAAGAGGAACAGCACGAAAAATAAAAGCACACAAGATTGTTGTTCCTTTAAGAGGAACAGCACAAAAAATAAAATATATACAAAAAAAGACAGTTCATACAAGCAAAATTGAAAAGAAAAACTTATGTACAAGTTTCAGAAATAAAGGAATTATTTAGTGAATGAGTGCTGAGGAGGAATTATCTTCCTCAGCAAGAATCTGCATTGTAGAATCTCCCCGTAATTGCTGGTAAAAGGATTCCTGATTAAGCGGTTTATGGTAAAGTCGTACTCGATGACTGTTTTCTTTGAAAGAATGTCCAGATCCATCAATGGTAGTTAATGTAATGGTGCCATTGTCATGCACTTTCTGTATCTCATAAGGTCCAAGCTGTCATGTCTAGAGTTTTCAAGGAAAATCCTGAAACCTGGAGTCATATAGGAGTGCCCAATCTCCTTTGTGGAATATTTTCTTTTTAATGAGGGCATCATGCCATTTTTCTCTTTACTGTTGAATTAATGCAGTGTGCTGGAGGGCAGAGAGCCTAATTTCATCTAACTCATTGATTTGTTGTAATTTGCTAATCTGAGCCTCATTTAAATTCAAACCCACCTCCTGGGTTGTTCTTAACGTTTGAATTTCAAATTATAATGGAAATATGGGTTCTTTTCCAAATACTAATTGATATGGTGAATACCCAGTGGTACTTCTCCATGTCGTTCGATATGCCCACAAGGCTTCCGACAATCTTGAAGCCCAATCACGTCTGTGTGATGCAACTATTTTTGTAAGTACAGATTCTATCACCTTATTCATGCTCTCTACTTGGCCATTTTCCTGTGGGTGGTATGGGGTTGTAATTTTATGCTGAATGTGGTAATTTTTTAATGTTGCAGTGATTTTATTACCTACAAATTGCGGTCCTCCATCTGTAATTACGTCCCTTGGGAGGCCATATCGCACAAATATTTGGAAAAGGAACTGTATTACAGAGTCCTCTATAGCTCTTGGAAGTGGCTCTGCTTCAACCCATTTAGTAACATACTCTGTTGCAACTAGTATGTATGTTTTATGATTTTATGGTGGGTTAATAGGACCAACAAAATCGAGCGCCCAACGCTCAAATGGCTCGATTACTAACTGTGGGTTCAAAGGCATTTCATCGGACTATCCAGGGCGTCCCACCCTTTGGCAACTATCACAGGCTTGTACAAACTTTTTAGCATCTTTAAAAATTGTAGGCCAGTAATAGCCTGTTTGTAAAACCTTGTGACCGGTCCTGCGATCTGCGAAGTGTCTGCCACATGGCCCGTCATGGCATGCTTTCAGGATGTCAAATATTTCGTCTTCTCGGATGCATCTCCTGATGTGCATATCTGCTCCTGTATGAAATAGGTAGCCCCCAATCCAAGAGATTGGGTACTGTTGTATTATCTGTTTTCGTTCATTGGGCGTTAGATGCTTAGGTAATTTACCTACTGCTAAATAATTTGCAACATCAGCATACCATGGGGTTCTGTCAGTAACAACAAACAAATGTTCATCTAAGAACTGATCTTCGACTGTTGCTACGTCTGTTGGTTTTGGCATTCGTGAGAGAAAATCAGCTACAGGATTCTCTTTTCCCGGTCGATCCTTTATTGTAATGTCAAATTCCTGCAATAGAATAAATCATCTTGTTACTCTACCATTTGTAACAGATTTATTTGCTAAAAATTTTATAGCAGAGTAATCTGTATATAAAACTATAGGATACCCAGTTATATAATGTCTAAATTTATTTACAGCATGTATTACAGCTAAAAATTCTTTCTCAGTCACAGTATAGTTTAATTCAACAGGAGATATATTCTTGCTAATATAATAAATTGCATATGGTTTTTTATCTTATTCCTGCCCAAGGACTGCTCCAATATTTGTGTCTGAGGCATCAGATGAAATTTGGAATGGAAAATCCCGAATTGGGCCCCTTAGCACTGGGGTTGTTGATAGAAGCTTTTTCAGATCCTCAAAAGCATGGTTACATTTATCTATCCAATTAAAATCAACATTCCCTATTAGTGCGTATAGAGGTGCAGTTATTTGAGAATAATGCTCTATGAATCTTCTATAATAACTAGAAAATCCTAGAAAGCTACATACCTCTGTTTGTGTGGTGGGAGTAGGTATTAACAAAAGTATCTGAATTTTAACTGGATCTACCTGTATTCCAGCTGCTGAGATATAATGGCCTAAGATGAGTCCCTCGGTCATCATCATGTGACACTTCTCATGGCTTAAGCAGAGCCTGGTGGTATTACACCTTTGCAGCACCTTTTCCAATGTTTCCAATGCTAGCTCAAAATCATCTCCATAAGGTGTGAAATCATCCATATATACTTCGAGCCCTTCATTTATTAAATCTGAAAAGATGTTGAGAATGGCCCTCTGAAATGTGGCAGGGGCGTTGCATAGACCAAAGGGTAAAACCCTGTAAGAAAATGTCCCCCAAGGATAGGTAAAAGTAGTCTTATCTTGGTCTTCAGGGGCAATCTGAATCTGATTGTATCCACTAAAGCCATCTAAAAAAGAAAAGAATTTCTTTCCTGCTAATGTATCTAATACCTGATCAATGAAAGGAAGGGGAAAGTGGTCTTTTTGGGTTGCTTTGTTTAGTTCTCTATAGTATACACATATCCTCCACTTTCCATTCTTCTTTGGCACCACTACTAGTGGAGAGACCCACTTGCTACCAGATATTGAATAAATAAATTTTACATCCAAAATTTTTTGTAATTCAGCTTTGACAATGTCCTTAAGATGAGGGTTTAATCTTTGTTGGGGTTGGCGAATGGTTCTAGCATATTTTTTTTGTATAAATGTGGTGTGTACATAACTGGGGATAAATTCCTTTCATATCTAGGTAATCCCATGCAAAATCTCCCTTATATTTTTTCAATAGTTGGACCAACTCCCCTTCTTGTTCAACACTCAGATTTTTGTTAATGTTCAAAGTTTTTCCTGGCTCAATTTATATAGTTTTTCTATTGTAAACAGAAGTGGTAGGTATTGATTGATCTTGAATGGCTTTCAGGGGATCTTCTTCTTTTTCATTATCAAATGCTGCCTTGATCATGTGACATTGCAAATGGGATCTGGTTTTTGGTTGGTTAATGAAACTGTTAATGATGTCATCCTTTGTTTGGTCTTTAAAGTGGAGGGCATCTTTTATGGTTAATGGTGATCTAATGTTTTCTATGAGGTATGATACGGGTTGTTTCTTTATTTTTATTATCGTTAGGCTTGGTAGGGCTGGAGGGTATAAGGCTAAATTCTTGACATAGCTCCCTCTAGTTATAGTCATGCTGCCTTGCCGGCAACCAATGTAAGCATCAGCAGTTGCCAGCCAAGGTCTACCTAAGATTAAAGGTTATCCATCTAGCCGGTTTTTGGGGTTAATGATCAGGAAGTCGGCAAGGTATTCCCAGGAGTCTATAGATACCATTACATCATGTATTGTACCTTCTAGCTTGACTACCGATCAGTCAACCAATTCCAATAAGGTTGTTGTTGGATCTAATGATGTAATGCCAAGTTTTTGACAAGTGGTGGTTGTTAGGATATTAATTGCAGCTCCCAAATCAACTAAGGCATTTGGAAATGATTGTCCATTGATTTGCACCGTAACTATAGGATTTCTTGGGTCCTCATACTTTATAGGTGCTTCTCTTCATGATAGTAAATCAGATAGAGTGCCGACTACTTGGATGGTTGGGTTAGTTGTTGTTCTCCTCTTTGGCTTTCTTATACATAGTTCTTTGATGGTATTTGCATAAATGGGAATGTCTTGGATAGCTTGGAGGAGTGGGATTTTTATACACAAATTTTTCAGTTCTCCCAGAAGATCAAAATCAGGATGTTCTATCGGACGAGGTATGATTAGTCATTCTGGGAATGGTGGAGAGGAAGTGGTTGCTTGCTCATGAGTTTGTTGTCTAACCACATTCTCCTTTTGCAATGTTTGTTCTGAAGGTAACTGATTTTCAACTTGAACATTTTTGTCTCCCTCTGATTCTATTATGCGCCCAAACCTTAGTTGAAGGCCGTTGCACTCCCTTAACTCGGTTTCGAGTTCTGGTGCTTCAATTATTTGAACAGATTGAATCGGTCTATTATTAGGGTTCGGGTTGGGTTGGGCTAGGAGTTGCAGTCTTAAGTTGGTTTGGGGGTTTTGTTGCAATGTATATGGTGTTGGAAGTGTAGGTGGAGGGAGAGGAATCGTTCCAGCTGGTTGATTCATAGACCTTTTCTAGTTCGACTACCAGGTCTGACTCTACGAGGTGGAGGGGGACCATTGTGTTGGATATGTATTATTTTGCCAAAATGGTGGATAGTAAGGAAATTTTGGCCAATTGGTTTGATTTGTTTGATTTGGCCATGGTGGTGTAGGAAATGGCTGTTGTGGCCAACTGGGAAAGGGTGGCTGATTTTGCCACATTCCATTATATTGCTAAGCATTATACTGAGGAGACTGAAAAGAAGAGGATGGATCAGTGGGCATACCTGTTTGTCGTGGTTGCCATTGATGGCACTGATTGAGTAGATATACCGTTTCTGTTTCTTCTTCTGCTTCTTTGTAGACTGCCTTCAATCCCGGGAGTGAGGGGAAACTTTCTGTGGAGTGATATTTTGTGCAAATGGCACAGACTTGGACTATATCCAGCAAGCACTCCTTATGGCTATGTTTCTTTCTGCATCTAGGGCAGAATATTGCCAAATTTTGTTCTACTTCTGCTTTCTTTTGTTTAGCTTGCATGATATCGAGCTGCGTTGTCAGAGTTCCTACAATATCAGTTTTGAAATCTTCTAGTAGATTTCCAATGTATGTGCGGGTTATACCTCCACCGGAGGTCTTTCTATCCCTTGTGATCACGTCACGTTCTGCTGGTTTTAGTCTTGTGCTGCCTCTCGAACTTCTGATACATAAATTAATAATGTCAGCAAAATTTTCCTGATATATGTCACCTTTTCCCATGATGTTTAATGTTTCAACCCAATGTTCCTTCATCACTTTAATTAATGTAGTTTTTAACACATTATCAGGTAAGGGTAAAGATGCATAGGGTGATCTCTGGAGGTTGTATTGAAAGCGTTCTACATATTCCTCCAATGTTTCATTAAGTTTTGCTGTCATCTGAAATATTTCATCCTTTAATTCCCTGGACCTATAATAATCCTGATATTTCTTTAGAAAAACAACTTTCATCTAATCCCAGTCATTTATAACACCTCCACCTAACCCCATAAGCCATCGTAGAGCTGCTCCTTTTAATGTGGAGGGGAATAATTTTAGCTTTTGGGGATCGGTGGTATAGTCATACCCCCTGCATAATACATCGAATTCAAATAGAAATGCATCTGGATCTTCCGATGTTAAGCCATGGAATGTAGGAATATGCTGGAGAAGAATGGACTTCATAGGTGCATTAACAGCAGTGTCCATAATGGGATATTGCAGTGTGAAATTTTGGGGTGTTTGTTGGTTGTGGGCCATTTGATCAAATATGTGCCAATATTCTTCTGGGATTTCTAGGGAATTATTCCTAGGCTGACTAGAAGGAGTAGGGATGACCTTAACAGCACTTCCTTGGTCTGGGATAATGAGTGTCCCTTGCTGAACTATTATCTGAGGGGATTTTAGTTCTTCAGGTTCTTCAGTTTTGTTTTGGATGATTTTGGAAGCACTTCCCTTATCTGGGCTGCTTGGTGTTTGGATTACTTCAAGAGGGGATCTTGGTTCTTCTACTTCCCCTGTTTCTCCTCCTCCTTCGCGGAGATTACTAGAGTTCCCTTCTTGTAAAGAAATTGGGCAAGGATTCTCAATTTCTTGAGAATCTTGCTCAGTCTCTTCTGTTTGGCTATGCACCTCAGCAAAAGCTACAGATGGTGATTCTGTGGCCCGAAGGGAGCTAGTAGGTTTTCTAGAAGCAATTTTTCTAGGGCCTACAGGTAACTGAGATTCAGCTTTTTTAATGATATTATCGATGAAGGTTGTTCGCCCAAGGGTCACCGGTCCCTTAGGTTTTTCAGGTCTGGGAGGAATTTCGTTTTGTTTAAATTTTCTATTCATTCAAAAAAACGCAAGAATTCATTCCTACCTTAAATTTTCACTCAATTCTATTGTGAAGCGGGTAGATGAACGAGCATGTTCCTCGCTCGGTACGCAGGTTCTTACCTTCCATTTTTAATACCCAGTTCTTCCCTAGCAGAGAAAATCAAATATACATCACTCTTTTCTAAATAGCTACACTCTCCCTGGCAACGGCGCCAAAATGTTGAGGTATAAAAGGTGTATTTTTAACTCCTATTTATCCTACATTAATTATCAATCCAGGTATGACTTTTTATCTCAAGAGTGTACTCAGTCTGAGGCAGCAATTTAATCTAAGAGTAATGCTCTTAAATGTGCAGTATAGTGTCTTAAATACAAGAGTAAACAGATGCTTGAAAATGAAATCTAATTACAACAATATGAAACTTAATGTTCTGAAGTTCAATCACTCACTCAAAAATCATCAGTCAATGATGCAGTAGTAATAACTCTTTCCTATGTCAACTTATGTAAATGAAATATGAACAAGGTAATCAATCTGAGAACGTAGGCGGTAACAACCAATGTCCTTTACAGTTGATGATCTTACACTCCACACTAAAGCAATTAAATGGAAATGGTAACTGTGTTAAATCACTAACGCTGCTAATGAAAATAGACTAAGCAAGCTCTCTATAATAACACTCCAAAGCAAAACCAAAATCTTGCAAGAAAGGACTAAATAGTAAAGCTAATTAAAAAAAATGAACAACAAATCTATTTACCGAAAATGAGCAGCAAACTACTTAATGAAATGAACAGAAACTCTTTAATGAAATGAACAACAAACTCTTTAATGAAATGAACAGAAAATTATTAATGGAAATGAACAGCAAACTATTAATGGAAATGAATAACAATATTGAATAGTGAAGCTATGTATCTGCAAAGCATAACAACACAAATTATGAAAGAATAAATACTCTTGTTATGTGGAAAGGAACGGCAACGTGATTCACTGATGCCACACACCAATTTCATAAATCATTAAACCGTAAGCTATAAACTAAGATAACTGTGAAGCAATGCGGTTTAAAGGAAATGAAAACTAATGCAAACCATCACACGACTGGAATTGGAAAATAAAGATACAAATAGCAAGTGGATCCACCAGGGTCGAGCCCTTAGCCGCTAGTGAAGCACCGTCGAACTACTCCAGTATCAAATAATGGAATGACAATTAAATTTATGTATTAATCATCTATAGCAAAGTTTACAAGCAATCGTACTCTGTTTAAATTAACGAGAGTCGATGAACAATCATGAAATTACAAAAGTAAATCTGAATAATCATAACATGTCCAATTTCTTGATTTCTACAAGCGTTGTTCTTTTATAACAGCCAGCGGATGAAACAAGAAGTTCTGATAACTTTGAGCAGCGATCCCGCAGGATCGAGAGATCCTGAGGGATTCGCTTTCGCTCTATCTTCTAACTTTAGTTATCGTTTTGTCCTCTTGTGTTGATACCGCGTTGTTCCTTTCTTTACTTTGACTGTGCGCTCCGATCTTGATTTTCCTATCTGGATACAGCCTTTTGTTAAAGGGACATCAGTTACACTTGATTTATCTTTTCCTTTCGAATGGTGGCTTCCCACTTCATTTAGTTCCTATATAGAAGAAAAGACAATCTTTAGTTAATTTCACAATAAGCACTAATCTCCTCAATTCTATTGTAATTCTTCAATATATTGTCATTCTAGAATATAAAGGAGTCATGATTAAAGGAAAAATATAAAGAAATACATGGAAAATGCATACCTTTTCCAATGCTCAACATATTCGCTATCACAACTGTAGCAAAGCCCTTTTTATTTTTTTCCTTCCAATTGTTGTGGTGTCAACCTTGTAGGTTGTGGAAATATAGGAGTAGCAACACTTCCATCTTTATATATGTGAGTGGTAGTCTTCCTTGTCGCCATAATTTTACTTTCAATTTTTCTTGCCAACATGAATGCCTTCTTTAATGAATCTGGTTCCCAAAGGCGAACCTCGTGTTAGATGTTATCCTTTAAATTCCCTATGAAGACATCAATCCTGTGTTCCTGTGGAATATCAGTTATCCTTATATTCAATTTTTGGAAGTCCTCAATGTGCTCCACCATTAAACCCTTTTGTTTGAGATTTACCAATTGGCTAAAGAATATGTTTCTCTTTGTATCCTCATAATGTGCTATCATTTCCTCTATAAAAATTGACCGTGATAATTTTTTTACGAGACCAAAGCCATCGATACCATACGAATATATTTTTTTCTAAATATAAAGCTGCAATGCATAAATTTTGTGTGTTTTTCACATTATGGAGATCAAAATATTTCTCCATTTGTAGTATCCATGTTACAGGATCCTTGCCATCAAACTTCCTCATATCGATCTTTGGAATATGGTGGATCTTCAATCCAAAATTAGAGTTTATCAAATCTCAATTAACATTTATTTTTTTCTCATCACGAGTTTCCTCTACTACCTTTTCACCATTACGAATCATTTTTTGTATCAACTTTGTCAAACCTTCCTTCAAACCTCATATGTACGCTTTTAGATCATTCTTCATGTCTTCCATGTTGCCTTTCATTTCTTCGTTGATCTTAGCTTCCTTGTCATCCATCTTAGCTTCCATTCCATCCATCTTAACTTCCATGCCATTCTTCAAACCATCCATCTTAGCTTCCACGACTTTATTCAAACCATCCATCTTAGCTTCCACGTCTTTCTTCAAAACATACATTTCATTTTTTGCTACTCTTTGCGAGAGTGAAATTTGGTGCACTTGGTCTTGTAATTTTGATATATCATGTTGCAATTCTTCCTCTTCTTGAATCATAGTAGAGTATTCTGAGGGCTTAATGGGTGTTATTTTTAGGGGGCATTTTAGAACCCAACACTAATATCTACGCTTCAATATGCCCTTGGAATCACTTCAAACTTTTTTTTCAAACAAGAATTATGCAATTTGAAAAAAATACACACGTTTTTGTTGCTTTTGAGGAGCTCGATATTGAAACTGGTGTATCTCTATTATTTCGGATCCCTGAGATTTTTTCTTCAGTCCTTTAGTATCCCTCTGAAACTTCTTTCCAATGCCAAAGGTTTGACCTGATTTGGATTCTTCAAGACAAAGTTATGCCCAATCTCCCACAATGACCTAATTATGGACTGGTTCAGTAGATCGAACTTGTACGACATGCCACGTGTCATTATTTCCTCCTTCGACTCTGAAATTGATACATAGGAAACTAAATTTTTTGTACTTTCGACCACTTATAGAATTCCAATCTGATGCTCAGAGAGAGAGTTATGACGATTTTCCCAAGGTCATCTCTTTGAGATGAAATTCGAGAGCCTGCAAAAACCCTAACTTCCACAAATCATATCTCCAAAAATCTTGAGAACCAAGATCTGAAATTTTTACATGATGTTCCTTGGGATTTCTTAGCAAATGGTTTTTTTTTTAGTTTATGAAACTTCATAGAAAAAAAATTATAGCAAAAATGCCACGATGACCTATTTGAAGCTGTGAAACCCTAGAATCCAAAGCTCTAATACCAAATGTTATGAAAAAAAAAATCCAAAAATAGAAGAAAAGAGAGATCAACGCCTTAGAAATTAGCCACTTCTAGGGGGAAACCCCCTTTACATGACATAAATGAACAATTCTTGGATGATACAAATGACAAAACCTCCTTTCTATATATAGGAGTCCATGGGGTGACAATATAATCCTAGCTGACGTAACAATAATAATGTAAGGGCACAACAATAACAATAATGGGCTTTTATGGGTCAAAATAATAGAAATATGGGGACTATAGGGGTACAAAAATGACAATAAGAGGGCTACACTAACAACAATTAGGGACTACACTAGTAATATAGGGACCTAACAGAAATGTTAACTTCAAATTTCGTCAATGAAGAAGCACCAGAAGTCTAGGAGCTAATTCAAAAGCATGAAAAAGTATTCCAATATCTGCTAATGAATATGCCTCCTAAAAGAGAAATTGAGCATACAATAGAAGTCAAAGCAGGATCAAATCCCATCAACATCAAACCATATTGATATCCACATCATCAAAAAACTGAAATTGAGAGATTAGTCCAAGATCTTTTAAAGTGTGGCATCATCACAAAAAGTAGAAGTTTGTATGTTTCTCTAGTTGTATTAGTTCAAAATAAAGATGGATCATTCAAATTATGCATCTATTATCGAGGACAAAACAAAATAACAATTAAAAAAAAAATTCCAATCCCTTTTATCAATGAAATGTTGGATGAACTACATGGAGCTAAACACTTCTCAAAATTGGATTTAAGGTCAAGGTATTACCAAATTAGGATAAGACTGGAAGACATAGAAAAAACGGCGTTCCAAACACATGAAGCTCATTACGAGTTTAAAGAAATTCCTTTTGGGTTAACCAATGCACCAGAAACATTCCAAGCTATGATGAACAAGTTATATCGTCCATATCTAAGGAAGTTTGTGCTAGTGTTATTTGATGACATTTTAATTTATAGTAAAACGTGGAAGGAACACCTACAATATTTGGAGAAAGTTCTTACTGTATTATAAGAGCATCATTTCTATGCCAAGAAGTCCAAATCCACGTTTGGGAAAGAAGAAGTAGAGTGTCTCAGAAATATAATATCCAAGGAGTAAAAGTAGATCCTAATAAGATCAAGTCTATAAAGGAATGGACCAAACTAGTTAATATCTCCAAGCTAAGAGTATTTATAGGATTAATTGAGTATTATCGAAGATTTATTAACAATAATACCCATATAATCGCACCCTTATCGAACCTTCAAAGAGGAACTCATTTCAATGGAACGATGAAGCAAAAAAGTGTTTTGAAGACTTGAAGGAAATTATGTCTAAAGCCCTTGTATTGACAATTGTAGACTTATCAAAACCATTTGTAATTGAGTGTGATGCCTCAAGTTTTGGTATAGGAGCAGTATTAATGCAAGATGGTCATCCAATGTCTTTTGAAAGCAGGAAACTCAATAAGCAAGAACGTCTTAAATCTACATACAACAAAGAAATGCTTGTTATTATGCACGCACTAACCAAGTGAAGGCAATATATTTTGGAATGTGATTTCTCCATACTAACAGACCGTATCAGTCTCCAGTGCCTCCTCCAAAAAAAAACACTCTCTAAAGAACAACAAAAGTGGATGGAAAAAATTGTCGCTGTTGACATGGAGATATTACATAAAAAGGGAAACGACAATGTAGTGGTAGATGCTCTATCCAAGAAAGATGAAGAACTATCATTACTTGCAGTTTCAGTTGTTTTTCTTGAATGTCTTAATGAGATTCGAAGTGAATATGAAAAAAATATAGAAACAAGTGCCATCATCAATAACCTTCATCAAAATTCAAAATTCGAATGGAAGAACAATATTCTATGGTACAAAGGAAGAATTAATATAAATTTAAATTCCAAGTTTAAAGCCAAGATTCTCAAGGAGTCACATGATTCACTGTCAGCCAGACATGTAGGGTTCTTTAAAACCTACTATAATGCACACCAATCATTCTTTTGGAAGGGAATGAATAATGATATTAAAAAATATGTAGCAGAATGTGATAAATGTCATAGGAATAAAAATGAAAATATTAGGATACCTGAACTACTTCATCCTTTAAACATCCCAAATCAGAAATGGGAAGAAATATCAATGGACTTTATCGAAGGTTTACCTCTGTCTGAGAGTAAGGATAAAATTCTTGTAGTAGTCGACAAAATCGCCAAGTATGCTCACTTTATTGGGATGAGGAAATCAAACTCAACAAAATAAATTGTTGAGATATTTTTCAAAAATATTTACAAATTACATGGATTTCCCAAGATCATTGTAAGCGATAAAGATGCAAAATTTAAGGGTAATTTCTGGAGGGAATTTTTCAATCATATAGGAACCTACCTCAACATGAGTTTGGCCTACCATCCTCAAACAGATGGCCAAAAAGAGGTTGTCAATAAATCTTTAAAAGCCTACCTAAGTTTTTTTGCTACAAAAAACAAAATAAGTGAGTTCAATGGTTGCATCTTGTTGAATGGTGGTACAATTCTACTTACCACACGCCAGCGAAAATGACTCCATTTCAAGCTTTGTATGGGTACTAACCTTCGAAATGGAAGGAATTATCTATCATCTAGACGAAACTATCAGTTGTTAAAAACCAATTAGAAGAAACCCAAAAATTCATCCAAACTCTAAAATAAAATATAAATAATGAAATACACTGTGTGAAGCAACAAGTTGGCCGAAATAGAACCGGAAGAGAATTTGAAGTTGGAGAATGGGCATTTGTTAAAATTCAGCCTTACAAGTAGTTGTCCTTAAAACAAAAGGGAAAATATAAATTGGCACCAACGTTTTATGGACCACACCAAATCAACAAAAATATCATCCAAGTAGCTTACAATCTAAGCCTTCCTGATAAAATTTGTGTTCATAGCGTTTTCCATGTATCTTGCCTTAAAAATGCACTTTGCGAACATCAATTAGCACAAACAACACATCCGACCTTAGATGAAAAAGGAAGGGTCATTCTAGAACGAAAAGGTATCATATCCATCAAGGAAAACAAGTTGTGATCATGGGTAATCAAATAATACCTTATCAAGTAGAAGGATTTACGAGAGGAAGAAACTTCTTGGGAGACAACTATTTCATCAACAACATCTGTCTTTACCTATACTTTGAGGAAAAAGCATCTTTTCAAGAGGAAGGAAATGTTATGTAAAAATTAGTTAATTTGTAGTTATTAATTAGGCAAGGGTGTGATCAAAGGTCATGCCCATTCATCAAGAGGCACCCAATGGTTGTATTTAAATTAGGGACCTCCTGCATTGTAAATCATCATTCAAGCATTAAAAATACATATATATTATTTCTGTCAACCTCTGAGTTTGTCGCTTTAGGGAACATGATTCATTAGAGAAGACATTCAAGGTGGAAAGAAAATTTGAAAGAAAAATTATGGAAATAAGGAAGTATACCACTCATAGATATAAAGATGGAAGTGTTGCTACTCCTACCCTTCCACAACTTACAAGGTTGACACCACAACAATTGGAAGAAAAAAGAGAAAAAGGGAATTGTTACAGTTGTGATATAAAATACACTAAAGGTCATAAGTGTGTTGAGAAGAAATTATTTTACATATATTGTGAAGAGGAGGATGAAAAGGAACAATAAACATTAAAAGAGGAGGATATACACCACGAACCAACCTCAAATAAAGAAGAAACGAATCTTACCATATATTGTAATGCATTGGAAATAATTACCACTCCTCAAAATATATATATATATATATATATATATATAATAGTGTTGATTGATTCGAGTAGTACCCATGATTTTATTCATTGTAAGATAGCCAAAGAATCGAATTGCTTCCTATATCTAGCACCAGTTTCAAGTGATGGTTGCAAATGGAGGAACTATAAATTTCTCTGGAAATTTCCATAACTTCAAGATAACCATGGAGGAATATGTATTGAATAGACCAATGCTTTCCATTCCAATCGGTGGTGTTTATGTTGTATTAGGAGTTCAATGGTTACAATATTTTTGGACGATAATTTTAATTTTAAATAAATTTTCTTGATTTTTTTATGGAAAGTAAAGGAAGTTGAATTAAGGGGTATCACGGGGAAACTAGGAAGGCTAATAAACTCTAATGGCATGACAAAGCTTCTGAAGAAATAACAATGAGGCGTAATTGCACAATTATGCTCACTAGAGGTTCAAACATCTAAATCAACTATTTCTCCCAATCTCCAAATATTATTGGACAATCATTCCAAGGTATTTGAGACTCTCAAAGGCCTTCCACATATTCATGATCATGATCATGTTATTCATTTGATTCTAGGAACTGTTTCTCCAAACACCAGGCCTTACATATATCCCTATGCCCAAAAGAGTGAAATTGAACGTATGGCTGCAAAAATGCTAGAGGTCAGTGTAATTCAACCTAGTCAAATTTATTTCTTTGCTCCAGTAGTATTGGTGCACAAGAAGGATGGATCATGGCATATGTGTCTGGATTATATGGAGCTCAACAAGATCACTAAAAAGGCAAATTTCCCATTCCTGACATTGATGAATTTTTGGATGAATTAAACGAGGCAATTTACTTTGCCAAGTTGGATCTTCATTCATGATATCAACAAATTAGAATGAAGATTGAAGATATTCCAAAAACATATTCAGGACTCATGAGCGTCATTATGAATTTTTGGTCATGCCTTTTGGCCTTACTAATGTACCTTCCACATTTCAAGGTTTGATGAATTCCATTTTAAAACCCTTCCTTAGAATATTTGTGTTAGTATTTTTTGATGATATACTAATCTACAACAAGTCTTGGAAGGATAATTTTCAACATGTTGATAGGGTGCTCAAACTATTGAAGGAGAAGCAATTATATGCAAAAACCTCCAAATGTTTCTTTGGAGTACAGGAGGTGGAATATTTGGGTCATATTGTATCTCATGATGGTGTTAAGGTAAACCCTAAAAAATTAAAGCCATCAAGGAATTGAAAATTCCCACAACCGTAAAGTATCTTTGTGGATTTCTTGGGTTGATGGGGTATTATCGCAAGTTTGTTAAGAATTTGCAATAACAGCAGCACCTCTAACAACATTACTAAAGAAATATGTATTTTCTTTGACTCCAGAAGAAACAAAGGCCTTTGAACATATTAAAGAGGGAATGTTCCAAGCACCGGTCTTAGCTACACCAGAATTCATAAAAACCTTTATTGTGGAATGTGATACCTCATGAAATGGAATTGGTGTTGTTCTAATGCAATAAGGAAGACCCATTGATTTTTAAAGTCATCCAATCAAAGGAAAGTATTTACACAAACCTATTTATGAGAAGGAAATGTTGTCAATACTATATGCACTAAAGAAATGGTGATCTTACCTAATGGGAACACAATTCAAGGTAAAACATATCATGATAGTCTTAAATACTTTTGGAACAAAGATTATCTTCAGAAGAGAAGCAAAAATGGGTCATAAAGATGTTGGGTTATGACTTTGAAATCATATACAAAAAAGGGAAGCAAAATATTGTTGCAGATGCACTCTCAAGAAAGGATGAGGATGTGGAAGCATTGATTATTATCCAACTTGATAAGATAACCGAAGCAAGGGATGAATGGAAGAATGATGAAGAGTGGTGAACACTCATTCAAAAGTTGCAGCAAGATTCCAGTACATTTGATACATTTAGCTGAAAAATTATTCATTATAGAACAAATATTTCCTATTCTTTATAATAATTCCCAACTCAAACAAAATATTATTTTGGAATTGCACACTTCCCCCTTAGGATGGCACTCAAGATTTTTTAAAACTTACCACATGGTCAAGAAAGAATTTTTTTGGGATGGCCTTAAATCTGATATTCAGAATTTTTGGTTTTCCAACAAAATAAAGTTGAGATAATTAAGACCCTGACTTTGTTACAACCTTTAGTCATTCCAATTCAACATTGGGAGGAGGTATCACTGGGTTTTATCACAGGTTTACCCAAGTATGAAGGAAAGAGTGTAATCCTGGTGGTAGTTCATAAACTTACCAAACATGCACACTTTTGTGCGTTATCTCATCCTTTTAAAGCTATTACAATTGCTACTGCATTTATGGAAACAATTCAAAAGCTACATGGAAACCCAAAGATTATTGTAAGTGATAGATATTCCATTTTCACCGGAAATTTTTGGATGGAATTATTTTCTTGTCATAGTACTCAATTAGCTCATAGCTCATCTTATCATCCTCAATCTGATGGGAAACTGAGATAGTGAACAAATGATTGGAAGGATATCTTCATTGCTTTGTATCTGATAGGAAAACACAATGGGTCAAGTGGTTACCTCCAGTTGAATGGTGGTATAATAATTCCTTCCATAATGCAAAAAAAATTACCCCATCTATAGCACTTTACGGATATCATCCACCATCGATCACAAATCTTTACTAGAAAATTTTAAGGTTCAAGCAGTCAAAGATCACATCAAGCATCAACAACAATTTCTCCAACTCTTAAAGGATAACCTCACTCTGGCGCAGAATCGAATGAAACAACAGGCAGACCAACATCGCAATTAAAGAATTTTTGATGTAGGAGACAGGGTTTTTTATGGCTATAACCATACAAACAAATGTCCCTCAAGCAAGCTAAGAAGGATAATAAATTATCACCCAAGTACTATGGTACTTACAAGGTGTTTCAAAATATTGGTACTATGGCATACAAATTGGATTTGTCGACATCTTCCCGAGTACACCCAGTTTTCCATGTTTCATGCTTAAAGAAGGTTATCAGTGTTAAGCACCCAGTTCAAACGATGTTTCCAGAACTTGAAAAAGAAGGAAAAATCATATTTGAGCTTGGAGCAGTCACCGAAACAATAACCTAGCAGCTATGGAATGGATTAATTTCAGAGTATCTCGTTAAGTGGAAGAACTTACCTGTTGAAGATTCCACATGAGAGGATGAGAATTTTATACAAAAGCATCCATAACTACTCAAGCATTGAGGAAAACAATTTTTTGAAGGAGAGGGGCATGTTAGGTCCATATAATACTAGTGTATCCCCCTTACTTTTATTGTTAGTGTATCCCCTATTGTTATTGTTGTGCCCCATAAAAGCCCACTATTGTTTTTGTTGTGCCCTTACGTTATTATTGTTATGTAGGCTCTGATTATATTGTGACCCCTTAGAATCCTATATATATTAAGGATGTCTTATCATTTGTATCATCCAAGAATTATTCATTTATGTATATGTAAAGGAGTTTTCCCCCTCGAAGAGGATAATTTTTAAGACGTTGATATATCTTTTCTTCTATTTTGTGAATTGGTTGCATAACAATATCCAACGACCAAGATTTAATCCCAATCAATGGCTTAGATCATTTTGACTCCATAAATAGAAGTCTCTAGAGCAAAATCAAATTACCCTAATTAATTGACTTTAATTAACCAACTTCCCTAAGTTAGACTTAAGAAATAATTAAATTATTGGCTAATTAATTTAATAAAGGAGTTTTGAGTCTTATCTCGCGAAACTTTTTCTAGGTTTTAGATATCTCATGTTCCTTAGCCTCTTAAACATCAAGAGACTAGAATACTTGTCACCGCTACTACCACATCCATAAACTAACACAACATAGCAGTATTTTCTCTCACATGAAAAGACAAAGAACCACTATCACTTGTAGTTTCAATTGAAATTCGAGAATAACTCAATGAAATTTGAAATGAATATGCAAAATATATAGAAACATGCACTACAATAAAAATAAAATAAAAAAATATTGTTCAAAACTCAAAATTCGAATGGAAAAATGACATTCTTTGGTATAAAGGAAGAAGTTACCTAAGCCCAACTTCAATATTTAAATCCAAATTTCTCAAGGAATCCCATGACTCACCAACAACAAGACATGTGGATTTATTTAAAACCTACCGTAATGCACGATAGCCATTTTTTGGGAAAATGATGAATAACAATATTTAAAATTATGTAGCAGAGTTTGATCAATGCCAAAGAAATAAAAATGAAACTTTATGATTCCCTAATTTCTCCACCCCCTACATATTCCAAACCAAAAGTGAGACAACATATCGAAGAAATCCATTGAAGGACTACCCATGTTAGATGGAAATGACAAAATTGGCGTAGTAGTCAACAAAATAAAAAATTATGCACAGAAATTAGACTCTACAAAACAAATCACTAAAGCATTTTGCAAAAATGTCTACAAATTGAATGGATTTCCAAAATCCATTGTTAGCGACAGAGATGCCAAATTTTTAAAGGGAACTTATTGTTAGAAAGTATTGTCATTGATGTCAAAGGTGTTGTCATTAAGTGGCAAAGATAATTGATATTAGAGGTGGTTTCAGGAATATTTCCAAGCAATGTTGTCATTGATGATAAAGGTTGTTTAGGAGCATAATCTTTGGAGCCATTTATGTATATAATATTTTATCAATTGGTCCTAAAAGTTTCTCAAATGGATAGGCCTCAGAAATACCTTTATAATGGTGTATTAAAGTCTAAAAAATACCTTAAGTATCAAAAGATATGGCCAGTCAAAGTTCACAGGTTAAAAGGAAAAAAGGGTCAATAATGTAGGGTTATGCGCCTCAAGGTCCCTTTACGAGCTTGTTTTTGGTTATAAATTTATTTGTTAAATAACCACAGACCCTGCAACACAATTATAATACAAATGTTGTGTGGGACCATTTATAATCTCAGGAGGTATCACGCCATGTAACAGACAATCAATAATATAGTGGCAAGGGGACACATAACCCCAACACTTGTTTCCTCACATTTTCCATTGCAGTATAGTGTGCCAAAGTCCCAGGTACCAAGCGACGGAAAAGTTCAAATTTAGTACCAATTAACGAGAAGTCACAACTGTGAACTGACATTTTTATAAAGGGATTTAATGGAAAAACATAAGTCTAGGACCCCCTCGCCTTTGTACTGATGACATGGATGAAATATAGTGTGTACCGGTGACATGAAGACACATGGTGCTATCTCAATGGAAGATCAAGATGACATGAAAGCACGGGTGGAGCCATAGTGGCATGATGGAATCAACAGTCCAATAGCTTGGGATGGCATCAGCAACCTAAAATTCCACGGTGACGTGGTACTCTAGGACAATGACATGTGGCATCCATATTTGGAATTTTCATGTGTTCAAGTGGGATAAAAACAAGTGACACATGGAAAAACTTGGGGGACATGTGGCAGTTGATGCTCGTGGTGACTTGGCACTCCAAGAAAATGAAACATGTCATACATATTTGGAATTTTCATGTGGAAAAGTGGACCAAAAATGGGTGAAAAGAGGCACCATTCGGAAAAGAACACATGGAATTTGGTACATAGGTGGCAGACAATTGGTGTATAGGTGAGCAGGATGTTATCACCCCAATTTTGATGTCAACCCAACAATTTTGTAAAGGGGACAATGAGGAACTCCCGAGGAATTTAAGTCTCAAGGAATAGAGATACTTCTTGGCAGATGTCGGTAAAATATTATGTCCCAGGAGATTTAGAACGTGACATGGGCATGACATCACCCTGGAGGTCTTACTCCCCAATGATTTTTGATGGAGCACAATAAGAAATTCCTAGGGTAATGGACCAGGGACATAAGTTTTCATGGTAATTAACGACTCCGCCAATCTTTAAAAGTCATGCATAGGATGGTTTTTGCATGGTTTTGTAATGTAATGTGACCGGAGGTTGCATAGGTCATTCAATGTGGATTTTAATTGATAAGTACCTTGTGCTATAAGGTTGTGGACATGTATGATAAAGTGCTTAGCATTTTGGGTTGTATACATAGTGCCTATGGGCATATGTTTAAAAATGCATGAATGAGCTAGCAACTTGGAAATCCACTACAATTGGTTAACATAGACATGAACAGGCCAACATCTTTGGCACTATGTACCATATTTTATGATTTTGCACTAAAAGAGTAGACAACGTAGATTTTGAAAGGGTACATGAACAAGTTGGCAGTAGTTTTGTCACAATGTGCCATATTTGACAATTTTTTCCAAATTCGACAACTAAATAAAGTTAGAACTACGATTATAAGTATTGCTAAAGCCTATAACTTTCCAGACTCGAGGAAATTGGAAGTTTAACTCAGTTTCTCTCCTCAGTTAAAAATACCAAAGATTGAATACTACATGAACAAATTAATATGACTTAACAAAAGTGATAAAATAAGAAGAGAAAAAGATCAAATCCTAGGTTGAGTGTAAATTATGAGTTGAACTTAAATAAAAATAAAAATCCAAAAATATCAAATCAATAAAATTTACAAGCAGGATTGAATTAGCAAGAAGGTTTTTGTTGGAAAATCAATCAGAGGATCAAAGATTAGGTAATTGAATTAGTTGGAGCTTGCATTTAGGGAGTGATAGCTTCCTTTCAGTAGCAACTGATAAAACTAGGGAGTGGTAGCTGATAAATCAAGGGTTGATACTCCTTTTAGTGGTAGTTGATAAATTAGGGAGTG
Source organism: Pinus albicaulis (assembly GCA_034641835.2). Taxonomy (NCBI): domain Eukaryota; kingdom Viridiplantae; phylum Streptophyta; class Pinopsida; order Pinales; family Pinaceae; genus Pinus; species Pinus albicaulis. The sequence continues at coordinate 1,652,392,545 of CM076575.1, forward strand.
GAATCTTCCTTCAGGTGGTAGCCTGAGAAACCTGCAAGTAAAATCTTGTAACATATTGACATAATAAAAGTTGTATATTATAAATTGCATCATAACTTTGATGGTTTTACCAATTATATTGTTGTGTCCTGATTTATGAATTGGTGTTCTTGTGTTTATTGGTTCAAGAATTGCTTACTTTGAGAAAAAAGTTTAAATTGGTAAAAGTTGTATAATTTGGTCATAATATTGATTCACCCCCCCTCTCAGTATTGTCCTAGTTTCTAACACTTCTTGAAGGAAGTTTTCAAATTGATTGGAAGATACCTTTCAGCTTATCATCCACAAACAGACAATCAAGCATCAATTTTCAATAACTTTTTGGAATTTTACCTTCATTGTTACGTAACATGCAAAAAAAATAAGTGGTTTCAATGTTTACACCTTGTTGAATGATGGTACAACCCTACTTATCACACTTCAACCAAAATGACTCAATTTCAATATCTTTATGGTTGTGAGCCCCCTAAATGTAAGAAATTCATTGTAAATGAAACAAAATTCACAGTAGTAAAATAGCAATTAGAAGAAACCCAAAAGGTCCTTTAGACAGTAAAGGAAAATTTAAATATCGCAGGAAAACGTATGAAACAACAAGCTTACCAACACAGAACAATAAGAGAAATTGTGGTTTGAGATTGGGTATTTGCTAGGCTTTAACCTTATAAATAGTTATCCCTTGAGAAACAAGTAAAAAAAAAAATTGCACCAAATTTCTATGGACCATATTATATTAACCAAAACATGAACCAAGTAGCATACAGTTTGAGCCTCCCTGATAAAAGTCGAATTCACAATGTTTTCCATGTCTCTTGCCTTAAGAGGGTATTAGGTAAGCACCAAATGACAAAAAAAAATGCTCCCACATTAGATGGCGATAGAAATATTATTTTAGAACAAGAAGGTATCGTTACCACCAGACAAAAAAAAATAATGATCAAGAGTAATTAAATAATATTTTATTAAGTAGAAGAACCTACTAAAAGAAGAAGCCTCTTAGGAGATAGAAAACTTTCATCAACAACATCCCTCATTACCTATGATTTAAGGAAAAAAAAAATATTTTGAGAGGAAGGAAATGTTATGTATACAAAATTAATAAAATAAATATAAATAAATAATTGTGTAAAAGGGTATGATTAAATACCATGACCCCTTGTAAAAGGACATCTAAGTTGTATTTAAGTCTGGTCCCTCATTGTAAAAAAATGATCATTTTACTATTCAAATCATTACACACACACACACACTTGTTTCACATCACATTCCCTCATAGGTAAGTTTATGGAAACATAGCCTACTGAAAGGCAATGATTTGGCACATCCAATATAAATGGAAACCTCAAGGGAAGATTGATTTAGTATTGGGGCGGGGGAGGGGAATGATTTTTCATAATGGTATTTGCTAATCCAAAAGACAAAACCTGATTGTTCAAAAATGGGCTATACTTATTAAAATTTACAAGCCTATCCCTTCACTTTTGGACAAAAATATTCATCCCAAAAAAACAGAATTTTTTAGCAACACCGGTTTCAATTAGGCTATTTTCCCCCCTAGGAGAATTATGGGAAGAAGAAACCCTAGAAGGAATTTGTAACACTCTTTGTGAATCTATAAAAATATTTGAAGTTACCAAACAAGGTATATATATACTTCCTTTTCTAGGATCTATGTGTATATGGATACTTCCTAGCCCCTTGTAGCTTCAATTGACATCTCTTATTATGATTCCATGTGGAATCAATCTCTTTAGTATGAACACATCCATTTTAGATGAAGATAATTCCATGAGAATGGTCATTTATTCAAATATTTCCCTCTCAACATCATTGTCTCTCATCCCGATATATCTACCTTAAAATACATTAAGGGATTTGAGAAGTCCCCCTCCAGGAACTACAACCCTCCTCCTCAACCTTTCATAGCTTCCAGCAAGGGCATCAAAACTCATAACAAATTTGAAACTTTGAATCCTCAATATAACTCCTAGTTTCAAGATGATTCCCAACCTTGGATACCAAGGGAGATAACCAAACCTTATAATCAAAATGATCCATGACAACAATCCCAACTAAATTCCAATGTGGATTAGAATCTTGCTATGAAATAGAAATCCCTAGACCTGATAACTTTTCAAGTAGTAATGACAGAATTGGAAGATAATCAAGAGAAGGAAAAAACCAAAGATATGGATCTTCATGTTCTATATATCCCAATAATGGTGGTGGCATGACAAGGGAAGGATCCCTGATCCATCCTAGAACATCAAGTCCACATTCTTCAGAAGGAAATTCTCAAATCCAAATCTCAGTATCCCTTAAAACCCTTAGGTACAAATTTTGTAACTCCTGACTTAGGTGTTCACACCCATTATTTTTAAGACCCTCCCAAAAACCTAAAAAAGAGGGAAAAATAGAGGAAATAATCCCAAAGAGGTCCTCATAATAAACACATTTTACTCTCCTTGGATTCTTGTAACAAAATTTCAACCAATTGGCTCTGCTGATGTTGGTTTTTAGACAATGTATATGAAACTCACCCGATAGAGGAAAAAGTTGGTTTCCTCAAGACTTTATGCAATCTCAAGCTCGTCATAATGAAGAGGGAATTTCAATTTTATAAATTCCTTGGAGGAAAAGCAAAGGGGGCTTTGTATATTAGACATGGATTTAGAACAATTTAAGGATGTGATAAAGTAGTTGAGCTTGTTAGATTTAGATACAGTTAACGAAATTTTCATATGGAATAATCATAAAGGAGGAGTCCATCAAATTGAATTTTGATTGGCCCATTTCTTAATCTTAGAATCAATGATGGCCTAGTGGAAGTTCATGCCATTGGTCTATCTACCTAGACCTAAGTATTAGATTTAGCCCCAAAAACAGAAAATTAAAATTCAAAATTCTTTGGGTCTTGCACCCATCATTTCATGACAACAATTGGAGTTGGTGGAATCAGGCAAGAAACTTTATGGGAACAACAATGTTCCATTTCTCCAAAAGCAAAAACATCAAATCCAAGCTAAAATATAAAATAAAGAATAATTTGGAAATATCTTCCAAGCCAAACAAGAGTTGGAAGAAAGAATGAGTAAAAATAATAATAATTCTAGAGGAGTGTTCTAAAAATATAATAGTCAAAGAAACCCACCTCGTTACTATAACCAAACTTGAATAAGGATGAAAATAAGAGGAATTCCTATGAAAACCAAACTCCAAAGTATAAGCTTACAGGAAGGGGAAAAAATGCTAATACACTTTTAAGAGTCAATGATGTAGCATAAGCATCACAACCAAATATCTTCCATCAAATATTTATATGGTCCAAAACTATGAGATCATGGACATAGAGGATGAGTTGATTCATTTCTTCCATCTCTCCTCTCTGATTCTCTCACTAGTAGGACACAAGCAATTAGAAACATCACATGACACATTACCTCTCTAATTACCCATGAGAAAAATGAAGCAATGATGAGGGACATTACTCTAGCGGAAGTTGAGATGGAATAATGGAAATGCCTAAAGACTAGAAATCAAACCCTGATGGGTTTACAAGTAACTTTTTCTAGGCATGTTGCCCCTCATAGAAATAGACACCCTAGAGTTAGTAGAAGAATTATGAAATCTACAATTATTCTCCTAGCTCTAAATGAGACCGTTTAATGATGGAAACCAATCAGGGAAATGGTGACAACCTCGGTTATTTTATACCAATTGCACTATGTAATGTAATTTATAATATAATAACCAAAGTCATGGCTACCCATATCAAGCCCATACTCCCTCACATTATTTCTCTGAAGCAAGCATAACAAAATTATCTATCAAACGATAATTATTACCTCAAAATGAGAACTCTACCACAAAAGCCCCAAAAAAACATGAAAAAACAACCCAAAAATGAAAATTGTGTATGCCAAAATGATGTTGTTTTTTAGGGTGATTTTTTAACATTTTTTTTAAATGGCAGTAAAAACCATTTTTTTTTGCAAAAAGGATGAAAAAAACACCCACAAAATAAAAAGTGTTGATGTTGGAATAAAAAAAATGAGTTACAATTTTGACACTTATTAGCCATAGAATTAAACATAAAATATCAGGACTTTGAAAAATTGTAAAATTCCAACAATTCTCGAACATGATGTTAAAGATAAAATATCATGTCTCAAAGCCTTATAACTCCAATTCAATTTTCATCCATGTTGTTAAAGACAAAATACATTGACTCTAAAATACCCTAAAATTGTGATTGTTTTCAACCATAGCATTAAAGATAAAATATCATAACTCATAAAAACCTTAATATTTTGACAAATTTTCAACCATGGAATTAAAAAACTTAAGTTTTTAAAATATTTCAACAATGAAATTATATGAACTTAAGTTCTTGGCACAATGAATTATATGACTAAAACAATTTTTAAAAATGAACAAGTAAATGAAAGATTCATTATGCCAAGAGTAATTTTTATTTTAAAGGCTAAAACTATAGCTCTTTTCATATCTTAGCCTAAGACAACTTATCCTATTGCAACAAAAACCTAAAAATCAACCGTCAAAACGAAATGTCCCCATTTAATGAGGCATTTAAATTTCAGCATTTTTAAAACTATCTTATACCAAACGATAACAATAAATAATATCATGGAAATATCACTGTATAATTTAAAAATTCAACATTAATTTCAAATATTTTTTACTTTTAATCAAAATATCAACTTTGGTGATTGAATATAACATAAATTGCTTTTGCAATTCATTGTTGCATTGTGGATATTCTAAAGAGATGAATTCTTCATAATTAAAACACATAATCCAACAAACATAGAAATGATGTGTAACTTCATGTAAGATCATATGGAAGTCAAAATATTTATTTCAAGTTAGCATGCTTGAACATCATTTACATAAAATTTCTTAGAAATTTATTCAAAATCACTAGTAGATTCTGTCACACCATCAGAATCTACATCTTCAGATAAATGACTGAATGCATATGAATATGACCCATATTCTTCTCTTTCATCAACTAGTTCCCCATATGAGTCAACATGCATGCCCACCATTTAAGGTTTCAAAATTCGTCTAGATCTACGACTAGTTTTAGCAGAATCTCATCTCAACATTGCTTCTTCTGGTAGCAACTCCTTCAAAATCTCTATGTCCTAAGGCAAAGAGTTATTCTCTTTGTTAAATTGAATTCATAAACAATTATGTAAACATCCTCTAATTTTAAGAGGTATGTGCGGCGATGATTTATATTTGTACCCTTTCCTTTTCTCTTTCTGCCAATTTGTTTATCAACTACCATCTCTAGCTTGTACACATCATTGAATGTGTGGGTATTTGTGGCATACCAATGTACTTCAATAGCTTTAATATCTTCATTTTATTTAATGATATTTATAACCTTAGAAACCCAGAATGGATAGCCAAATGGATCTCCATCTGCTAACATTGCTATCATACAACCCTCCTTAACATCCTACACAAAACCCTTGTAAAGGTCTTCCATGGCTTCACGTTGTGCACGTGATCTTCTAGAACCAATATAGATTTCTCTTTCATCTACCTGTGGAGAATTAATAATACCTTGAGATTGTTGTTGTTCAACAATGTGTCTTTCATCATGTTCATTTGGTATATTTTGTAGCCAAATAAATGGAGTCTTCAAAAGTGTATCTTCATTTCTTGATCTTGAAATGATATCACTTTGATTATTGAAAAAATACCCCCACTAAATTGAATTAGCAACATAAAAGTACTCATTTGTATCTCTAATACATCTTTTAATTTATTCTAAGCATTGAGAATAATTTATATCTCTCTTATGCCTTCGTACATTATGGATTTCAACAACTGATTGTAATAAAAATATCTTAGATGAAAATATTGGATGATCTGGAATGAACTTCAAAAATGTTAAATCTGATGACGGTCCCGATTTTGCAATAGTTGAATACTTCTTGCCCCATATAATTGTTTTACCATCAATTTTTTTGATACGAAATTGATGTTGGAAGCTAATGTCATTAAGTTTTTCAACGCATTTCTCCTCACCATGTGATCCCAAAATAAACCTTTGCATGTCAATGGTTTCTTCCAACACATGAAAAACAAGCTTTGGAATGTATGATTTCTTAATACATTCAATTAATGATGGCAAGCTCACAACATCCTTCCTCCTCAATGTTACTAAAAAAAAACTGAACATATGATCAATATGGTCATGAGTGTACCCAACAAGAAGGAAACCCACCTTTACCTTTTTAAAAATTCTCAATTCAACAAGCATGTTTAGATATCAGAAAACAACTTGGTTTTTGCTTTCATGACTTGTGTTGTCTAATTGCAGATACAAAACTTTAGGAAGAATACCAGACCAATGAGAAACCACATCATGGATTATAGTTATGGTCATATATGCATCATTATGAATATATGGATCTATAAAGTAAACCCTTGGTGACACCTTCCCATTAAAGACCATACAACCAACCACATGAAACCGAATAAAATTTTCCTCCTGTAAAGTTTTTGGTGTGCGGAAAAAATGTTTTATTTTGGTCCATACGATCAGTTATCAAACAAAAATATTTATTTCGATTATCATAACAATTATTTCAATGCTTATACAGTTTTTTTCTTTCAATTATTTGTTGATTTTGATGCTCTTGAAGTGCTTTGACAACGGAATTTGTACATAAAATAAAAGAAACCTATTAATACATATATTTTCATAGTTTCTAACTATCCAATTTTTAAAATTAATGTTATGAATGCATGCCTCTTTCTACCCCTTGACATTTATCCCTTTTTTATTTAAGAGAAGCACATATACTGCAAACCCCCATCCTTGTCTTCTTAGGAATACAAACATTGTTGAATTCGTTCTTGCATATCCTAGTAAAATATCAATTTGTAATAAAATTACCATCTCCTTTAGCACCTTCTGCATATTCTTTGTATAAGTTGTAGATTTCTCATCTTGAGAAATTATATGGAATATGTATTGTGTCTTTATTTGGCATACACTCTCCATGATTTGAAAATAAATCTTTCATCCATGACATTTTAGTATTTTCTATTGGCCCAACCTCTCGTTTATAACGTACTTTTGAATAAAATGTGTGATCTTTTTCCAGACTTTCTTGGATTCTTGACGAACAAAAATTACAAATTGAATGCAACATTTTGAACGACTTTCTACAGAGAAATACATTATGATTATGATAATCATAACCTGCTAGTGTAAATTGCATGAAACTTACAAAATATGAATTTATATATTTTTCTTCATTTACAAATATCTCTTCATTTTCTCCAAAGCGAACTTGAAATCCATATGTTTCAAGCAATCATTTCGACAACATTCACTTGAAATCATATCACCGATATAACTTCTTCTTTTGAGATATTTTGTCCTAAGCCTTGTATAACTAGAATAGTTTGGATTGATATGAAAAGGTATACTCCTACTCCTAGATACAATATTTGCTCGCAACATCTCCATCATTTCATTATCCTTTGTATAAGCATTTTCATCATCATTAGGAGGAATATTATCCTCATTATGATCATTCTGAAAGTAGTTAGGAAATTCATCACCATCATTTCTTGGAAAATATTCATTACCATCCTCACTTGAAAGAAATTATTCACTACAATCATCTGCACTTTTGAAACCTTGACTCAGATGAAATTATTCACCATATTCATCTGTGCTTTTGAAATCTTCCCTTGGAGGATTCAATTCTTCATCACCATGAGTGCCTTTGAAATTCTCACTTAGAAAAAATACATTATTCACATATGTGCCTCTAAAATTATTATTTGCAAGAAACTCTTCATCCTCCCCTTAATAATTGGTGCTCTCATAATCCTTAAGATTAAGGTTCAGTGGAAAATATGAATCTCCATTCATAGTCAAATTGTCATTTGCAGGAAATTCTTCATCCTCCTCTTCATCAGTGGTGGTCTTATAATCCTTAAGATTAGGACTAAGTGGAAACTTTGAATCTATATTTAATGGAAATTTTCCATCCACCCTTTCGACAGTGGTGCTCTCATTTATGTTGGTTTAACAAAAATAGAAGCAAAGTTATTGGCATGGGATCATAATGCATATAATGAGTATAGAATGTCTATGAATATCATCCAAAGGATCAGATTTATTCATAATGAATTTTTATAAAAATATGGTGGGGATAAGACAAAAATTAGTCTAAGATTTCAAAAGGAATGTTGTAAGGAAACTAGTTATCAAATTGAGGATAAAATCAATTCAAAAAGTGGCAAAGTAAATTCATATTTATTCAAAGGCATGGATAACATTTTCCAGTTTTCATTTAGAACTATGGAGATATGGGATTTGATTGATGATATTTTCGACATGTGGGACAATATTGTATAAAAAATAAGAAGGTTAAAAAGTCTAAACCCATAATATGTACCAATAGTAAGACAGGTCCTAAAATGAAGCAACTTCCAGATGATATGACTATCACACCTTGGAGAACATGCAAGGAGTAAAGGATGACAAACTAGTCAAATCAATATTATTTGGTGTGAACTCAGGCGAACTATCAATGGACGAAATGTTCTTGAAATTTCAAAAGTAATTTTGTTGAATTATTTTTAATTTTTCTTGCATTATAATTTATTTTTAAATATAACATATTGTTGTTGGTAGTATTTGTTATAAATATCACTATATTAACAATTTTTACTTTATTTATTGAGTCGTAAGATTTATATGAAAATACAATAACATATGATTTATATGTTGAATGAAGAGAGTTGGAATGATGTTGTACGCAACTACCCAAAACCAAGTCCTACAGTAGCACTTAAAGATTTTTATCTTGCATTCAAAAAGGTATGTTGATTTATACATTCATTTTATTCATATGTAAACTATTGTTATTTTATTACTTTTACTTCTTTTTTTTCATTAAAGATGTCAAAGAAGGATGCAGATGGAGAACCAAATACTTTCAAAAGATTTATTGAAAAAATTAAGTTGGAAAAGTTGAGAAAGCAACATCTTAGGAATGTTGAACTTGATCCTACTCTTACTCATTTCATTTTGAATGGGCTAGACACTATCCAATATCAAATAATACAAGGTGATTGTGAATATATTACAAAACTCATACCTAAAAAGGAGTATGCCCTAGTTATTGTAGATATTCCCCATGGTTTCAATTTCCTAGACATTGAATATGATAGTGCACCTTATACTTATCAGTATTTTAATAAAGTGGTTACGGGCTTTCAAGAAGTCACAATGTCACCACTTTGGAGATTTGTGACATTTCATTCAGACACACAATTTGCAATGTTATTAACAAGCTTAAGGGAAAAGAAAACTTGAGGATGAAACTTACATGGTAAGACATTGAAATTGTATGTTTAATTAATGTCAAATTTTTTTATTTATGTACATGTTAATTGACATTTTACTATGTCATGTTACAAGAAAAAGTCAAGTCTTGTTTCTTCGGAGATCGGCCAATTATAACTGATTGTGAGTTCATCCATGTTGAATGTTGGACAAAATATGATAACTATAAGCCTATTCTTCTGAATCGAGTAGATCGAAAGAGTCATAGCCAAGTATTGGTTCATGATGTTTTCATAAGAAAACTAACATATGAGGATAAATATTTAAAAGGAGAGATAGTTAACATTTATCAAAAACTGCAAACATTGATTAACTATCTTATAGATTTATGTTCAAATGAAGGATTGGGTTTTGGATTTATTCTCAGGTTCAGGGAAGTTTTATTATATAAAATTGAATTTTAATATTTTCTTTTTAGTTTTTATGTGTTTATATTAATTTACTTAAGTATTGCTTGTGTGCTTGATGATTAGGCACAACACTAGCATGTTTCCCACAAAAAGGAAGAAATTACATTCTCATTGAAAAAGACTCACTACAATGCAATTTTATTCAACAAAGAATTAATGCTCTTCAATTTATTCCAGATGTTATGCAAGAAGTTGGTTTCGGGAAAGGGGATTTTAATGAATCACGTCTGGAAAAAAAGGCAAAGGAACCTGAACGACCATTTTATGGAATGATTGGAAAATGACACTTTGGGAGATTTGCAGACATCAAATATCCATTAGAAGAGGGAAATGACCAAATTGAAGTAGAAATTATTATGGAAGAAGACAATAATGAAGCTCTAGAAGATGATGAACATGGATTATATGATATTATTGATTAACTTTAAGTTATGCTTGCAAATCAAACTCAATTTTGAGAGTTATTCATTAGTTTTACTTGTAATGATTTTACTTTGAGATTTAATAAGAAGAATGAGTATTTGATTATTCTTGTTATATGTTTAATATTTGTATTATCTGATTTTCACTTTATTTTTTATAAAAAAAATTGTGATTACTATTAATTTTTGACATAGAAATCTTTAAAAATGTTATTTTTTAAGTTTTTTTTGTTAAGATTTTCCCATTAAAATAATTTATTTGACATGTCATTTTTAAGAAAAAGTCTCAAACTGTGTATTTTTTTCATTATATTTATACTGGAAATGTGTATTTTTTTGTCAAATGTTTAAAATTATTGTTTTTTTAGTGAAAATTATTTGATTTGCATTGAAATATTAATTAACAATACATAAACATATAGAAAATCCTAACTTTAAAATATTGACCCTTTTTTTATATTTTTAACTATGCAAAATAATTAAGATTTCATTACAAAAAAAAAATTGAAGAGAAAAATAAAAAAACACAAATAGATAAATACACTTAAAATTAAATATCTCAAGGAAGAAGAATACATTAGAAAATTTAAAGTGTAAAAAATAAACCCTCTAAAAAAGAGGTTGATGTTGCATCAACACTTTTCAAAATCAGCATGAAAATCATTAACATTTAAAAAAAATGTTCATACTTGATACATAAAAAATAAAAATTTAAAATAAAAATAAAAATAAAAATAAAAAAATAAAAAAATTTAAAGTGTCAAAAATATGTTAAAAAAAAGGTGTATTCTGAATAACCACTTTTCAAAATCGGGTGATTTTTTTGCTACCTCACAAAATGGGTAATCGGTAAAGTTCTCATTTGATCAGAAACTATGTTACATGATATGTGGAGGGCAGGAAGATCCTAGATGGTGTTCTAGTTGCACATGAAGTCATTCCTTCTTTAAATAAATCTAAAATTTGGGAATGATTATAAAAATTGACTTGTCTAAATATTTTGACATGCTTAATTGGTTTTTCATCCAATAGGTCTCGCTAGCATTTGTATTTTTTCACTCATGGAAAAGTTGAATTGGTGCTATGTTATCTAATATATTATTTTCCATCCTTATAAATAGATCTCTCTCCGCCATTTTTGTAACCACCAAAGGAATCATATAGGGAGATTCACTCTCTCCTCTCTTCATCATCCTTGTAACTGAATGGCTAGGATGGGCTATTAAAGATGCAATTTTTGAACGTAAAATCGAAGGAATTGTGATCTATGGGAAGGACCTATTGGCCTCACAACAACAATTTGTTGACAACACTATGCTAATGGGAGCTCCTATAATTCATAAATATATATCATTAAGTCAAGTTTTACATGATTTCTTGGAAGCCTCAAGCACCTTAACTAATGAGGTGAAGTCTCAATTGTTCTTGTTCAATACACCATCTATAATCCAAAGTCACGTCTCTTACTTGTAGGGCCACAAAAATTTCTCGTTTCCATCCAAATATCTTGGATCCCCCTAATTAAAAACTCCCTTAAAGTAAGTATTTGGTTTTATTTTCCACATAATATGGAAAAAAGCTAGAAAGTTGGGTGTTCCTTTCTCTTAACATCACAGGTTAATTAGTACTTCTAAAATTCATGCTCCAAGTGCTCCCTATTTATTTATTCTTAGCTTTGGTTGCATCCAAAAACATTCTTCACTCTATTTTCAACCTCTAATGTGTCATTTTGTAGGTGGGGAGGAGGGCATCCAAAGAAAGAAAATGGTCTCTATTTTAATGGGACAATATTTTCCTTACCAAGATTATAAGTAGTCTGGGTTTAAGAGATCCAAAGACACTCAATATTGTCTTAGGTGCCAAAACATGGTGGTGATTACTTCAAGGAGAATGAGAGTTATGGAGACAAATTTAGAACATAAAGTATGGTAATATAGCCTCATCAATAGCTAGTCCATTTACAACATTCCCAACCTAAATCCTCTATATGGAACTTAGCATGGCAAGGTAGGCCTCTCATTCAACAAAATTTCTTCTGGGAAGTAAGGGAAAATAAGGAAGCCCTCTTTTGGGATGATTCTTGGAAACAAATACCTAAACTCAATGAACAATAATACCTTTAGGAACTTCAAAATTGATCTATAATTCCCAACAATTGCCTCTTTGTAGTTGATCATTAGCGTCTTAAGGGAATCAATGGAGAACTCTACTTCTTGAAAAGGCTTGACTACCTCTACTAACCATATTGGACTAACATCTTTTTGGAAAATCAAGTCATTAAAGAAACATAAAAATCTCCAATGATAAGGGTAATTTGAGATGGGGATTCACCCCAAGGGATCACTGTCAAGGAATCTTATTATTTGGAGGAAATGCGTGATAAATTTCCAAAATAGGAAATCTAGAGTGACCTAGGAGAAGCTAAACAATAAATGATTTCAAGGTCCATTGTTTTGTCATCTCTATAAAGTCAATGCAGAGGATACTAAACATATCTTTAATGTTTTTATCCCTTTTTGGACACGCTTTGGACTCCTTTTGGACTCATAAATATCTTGTCTTATGTCAAAATAATAGAGATAGAAATAACATCCTCCTCACTATAGATAAGCAGAGAAGTACATTAGCCCCATCCTTAATGGGGCTTGGTACCTCCTACCAAGTCTCCTCCTATGGGAAATATGCAAGGACACATAGTTCTTTATTTATTTCATGGTAAACATACACATATTGGTAATGAAAAGTGAATGTGATCTACATAAAAATTATATACATGAAATAAATTGATCAAGTAAAATGTATATTAAAAAATAATTAAAAATTTAGATTTTTTGAATATATAATAAAAATATAATATATAAATATTATAATTTTTTAAATTTTAAATTAATAATAACTTTTAAAATTAAATATTTTTATATTTTTTATTTTAGCAAAAATATAGAAATTATCTATATCATTTTTCATTTAAAAATAAAAATATAAAATATAAAATAATTATTTATTTATTTTGAAAATATAATAGATCTCATATTATTTAAACTTTAAATTAATCTTTTATATATTATAAAATATGTGGGAAAAAATTAAAATATAGAAATATAATACCATTTATAATTATACTACTTTTTGAAATTATAAATAATTAATTAAAATCTTAAATCTTAAAAATACAGTTAAAGGCAAAGGAGATTATGCATCATCATATAATTAAAAGAAAATTTAAATAATATTTTTTTAATATGATATTATATCACCATAACCCAAGGAGGATGCCTAGATGGGAGATTTGAGCCATATCATGGAAACGAGAGCTAATAATATTAATAAGGGACATTGTATGCCACCTAGATGATGTATTGAATGCAACTAGAAGCATGTTTGGGTGGTGGAGTGATATGTTAGGACATGAGAACATTGATTTATGATTATTTGACACTTGTTAGATGCTATAGAAGTACATCCACATAGGGGAATGCCATTCAAACTTGTTCTCAGTATGACAATCTTGGAATCTACAGTAAAATCGATAAAATTATGGAAAGAAATGGAGTTAGAAGTTAAGGTTGAGGACTTAGTTTAAATTGGGCTCATGTGTGATGGAAGTTGCAACATGTAACTTTTCTTATAAGTAATCTAGTTCATTGCGATCTACTCCTTTCTTCTTTCTAATTTTCATGGTGTCACTAACTAGCTCACCTGGGTCTATTATTTACATCCCTTCTTTCCATCCACAACTAGCTTTGCACTCCTCGTCTATACCTTGCCTCTCCTTTCCTTGTCATTGATTGAAATACACAGATTATCCTTGTGTTGTAGGGGTAGATCTAGCTCCTATGCGGGCCTGTACACCCTTACACCTTCCTCCTCGCAAATCTTGGGCACAAGAAGCAACAGGACAAGCCATGGCTCGCTGCTGAGACATAATCCCTAAAGTGGTCAGGTGTACCATAGCATAAGTGGATGAAGAGGTCTAATAATAAAGTAGGTTTATCCTTAACTAGCATATTAAAAGAGGGACCATGTTGAGAAATCAATGTTAGTAGGGTTTAGGGTTTGATTCCTCTTTCTTGATAATTACTTGTGAATTATGTTGGCTTATTTTACTTCTTAATTATTTTATCTTTCATCAAGAAATTGAAAAAATATATGTGTATGAATATCAAAAGAACAAGAGACACAAGATGTAGGCGCTCAACCAGGGGAAAACCCAGTCACAGAATTCTTCCTTTAGTAGATTAAAATCAAGATGAGACACTTCCAGACTTCTTAGACCTAGAAAAATACCTCCTCCAACCAACAAGTCAACCCTTCCTTGCAATAGATGATCCTGACAAAATACTCCAAGTGATAGCTTCCCAGCAGCAACTTCAGTTCATAATTTTGGCCCCCTAGCAACAGAACTTTGACCCCCTGCTTAATAATTTCGGAACTACATTAGACACATTTTTGACCCCAGTAACTTCCCAGAAAATTTTGCACGTATGAGAGAAAGGTAGCTCAAAACTCGATTTAGGTCTTTCCAGCAAACTTCGTTCTTCTCCATCTTCTTCACTCTCTTTTTATGCTTCTATTTCTTGTAGATAAAAGTTGTTGAGTGAATGTGTCAAATAGGTCGAATTGCTTCTCCTTATATAACTTTTATGTTAGGTAAAATTTCCCTCATGTAGGTTGAATTCTTAGGGACAGTGCGAACTTGGTGTGGAGGTGACAAATTACCTTTTCGACTCAAAAATAATTCATTTTACATGGTATAAAAGCCCAAGAAGGGTATAATAAAAATTACAATGACTCTAATGAGTCAAGACAAAACCTAGTAGCCTTCAAAGGAGGATTTGACATAGAAAACATTGACACGAGCATGAAACCCATGCTTTAATACTAAATTTTCTTTAATAATAAATTATATTTTTGACAAGTACAATTATGAATACTGAAGCTAGTTACATTCTTCAACACTCCCTCTTAACTACGGAGGTATTCATAATTATATACATATAAGAGTACATGGAAGATTTTTAAAATGAAATGAACTACAAATATTTCTAACAAACTCAAAGTCAGACTAGATACCTAAACAGGGTAATCTATCCCAGTGACACTATGATGGACTCAAACTTTCAACCACTCTACGTATTGTTACCACTCAAACTAACATGGGACCAAAAAGGGTTTCCTAAGATGGAAACTGCTAGGTTATGGGAAACGGTGGAGACTTGGCCCATTATCACCACAACTAAGGCTCCCTACTCTTTACCAACTTTCACCGATGGGAGGAATCCCGATGATTTTGGGAAGCCACTCATAAAGGAAATATCAATGAATAGACGGGAAGTTCCCCTTAAATACTTTCCCTAGGAGGGGGTGAAGAATGGGTATTGTTTGCTCTTTAAGCAATGACCTTGAATTTTCAAGGAGAGGGGGTGAGGATGAAGGGTATAACTTGTAGAGGTGCTTCCTGATCCCCAAAATCCTATAAGAACTTGGATTCCCAAATATTCCTTGATGAATAATCTTTGATAGTGAATGGGACCACACGGGGCCAAGTGGACTTAGCCTAGGTTCGAGGATGGAATTTAGGAACCAATGATGTTCCCATGCTGGAAAAGGTGAAAGGAAAGGATCAAACAAGAATTTTTACTTCAAAATGTCAAACTAATCCTAGAGTTAGGGCTTGGGGTATCCGGAGATTCCACTATCTAAATTGGCCCAAATTCAGAGGAGAGTGAGGGGACCCACCAGCGCAGTTTCCTCTAGGAGATCGAAGTTTTCCTATGGCTACATTCCTGGGAAATTGATTCCCTAGGTGACCTAATGGGGCTATACCTAGGGAAAAAGGGAAAATGTGAAAAAGAGGAAAAAATGATCACCCTTTTTTGGGGAACTAGTGCCTAATTCACTTGGAGATATGGAGTCAAGGATAATAATGAAGAAGGATTTTATTTCTTGTTCAAGGAAGCTCAGAAAGTCAACTGCTTCTAATGCTAGAGGAAAGAGAATAAAACTGACTTTCAAGCATTTATACTTCATACAAATGGTGCACACTTATCAAGATAAAATGATCTCTACGACATTTCATTCATCTAACAATGACCCATACATAGAATAAGCTAAATAGACACAAAATTCCACATTTCAATCATGTAGCAATTAGCCGTAATTATAGTGAAGTTGAATTGTATACAACAACAAGAAAAATAGCATTAAATTTGCACTTACAATGTTAGAGAGTATATCCAACGAGCATCACATTTGCAAATAATAAGCTCCAAGATAGAAATATCCCAAATCCATGCATCAAAATTCATCCATCATCCAAAATAGTCCTCTAAGGAAAAATGTGAAGTTCTCTAAAGGTAGAGAGATCCCAAGTCAAGTGATGATACAAATGAATCCAACTAACTCCTATTTATACACCGCTTAGGAGTTCAATTTAGCTAATGAGCCTACATTAGCCCCAAAAAATAAAATATCTTGAAAATAAACCAATGTTTGGTGACCAAACTAGCTCATAAATTAAATAATAAGCCTCTCAGGAGGTCAAATAATAATATATGCATGTTGTGGGGCCCTCCAAAAGGCTTGATAATGTCCAGAAGTGCCATAATGATGAAAAAAATCCTCAAAATGTGATGAACAAGGGTGGGCAGGAGGGGGCTTTTTCTCCAAGTAGTAGACCTGTGGTGCTCCCAATGGGTGTGGGGGAATACCAATGACCCCATGGGTCTCCATATGAGTTGAATATGCTTGTATATCATCTATAAGGGCTCAAATAATGGAATGAACGCTGCCATGTCATCGTACAAGTCTTGGGACACCTGATATGTGTGTGGGGCTCCTGTGGGGCCTATTGGGCATAATGTACCAAGTGCATCATCCCTGTCCCAAAGGTGGATCTCTAGTAATATCTGGACATCGGTGGGGATCCATGGAGTGTTTTCTGTTATTGTGGAGGCCCATGGCTCTCTACACACACCCTACATGTGCCAATGTATCCCTTTGGGAGGTTAGGACCCCATATAGGGAGACCAACCCAAAATGGATACCATATGAAATCCTACATAAGATCCAATGTGTCCCCTAACCTTCCAATAAAACAAGTCATTAGAGTAATTTTTTAAAAGAACTTAAAACACATAAACAAAAAAGTGGGCACTTCATAATGGCATGCCCTTCCGTAGTGGGCTTTGACATGTGCTAATGTCTCCAAGATCCAAAGGGGGTTAGACAAATACCATATTAGGTGGTTTCTACCCTTAGAGGGGATGGTATGTCCAGGTTAAATCCCTCAAATGGGGGTGGAAAGTGATAAAGGAGTAAAATGGAATAGGGAATGAGAGGGGAAGTATTGGGCCACATATTGGTTTTCGAGGGTATCTAGAGAAAGGGAAGCCCACACCTGGGTATATAATGTGTATGAGGGAGAAATCATGGTATATGAGGTGCCCAAACCTTGATTTTTCCACTCTTATTTATATTTCTTTTGAATTTTATGAATTTTCTTTAATTAATTACTCAGGGCTTAAAGGATAAGAGCATGATATGTAAGATATAGAAGTGATTACCCCCTTTTAGGTAGGGCAGTTCATTTCCCTCCAGGAGTTGGGAAAATCATGGGTTCCTGAATGATAAAGGAGGCTCATCTGGGGCCTATGGAACCAGGGTGATGACCATCGGTATGGGGTAGAGCTCATGTATTGGCTTTTTCCCACATGCTAATTATTTTTATCTCAACCATATTTTGCATTTTGTGGTACAATTTCCTTTTGAATGTGGCCATTTATGCTTTTAATTTTTCTTTTAGATGCTTTAACCTCTAGGGCATCATTCCATACATAACCCAAGGTGGGGACAAGCGGATAGGGGGTTGACCCTATGTGGACACAGAGTGAGCCCAGAGGGGCAATGTGGACCTAAGTGGGAGAAATGATCAATGGGGGTATAGTGAGTGGAAAGGAAGTAAAAAGGAGTGGGACCACGCACCCAAAGTTGTGGTTTCCAAAGTAATACCACCCTCAAACCAAATGGTAAATAAAATAAATCCCACGAGACTAAGATCCAAGGGTAACATAAAAAATAGATCAAGGGGAAAGGAGCACAAACTAAGCCCACTCTTTCCGCCAAATACCACCATAAATTCATGCTAATGTGTGTCCATGATAGTAAACCCAATACTCAATTACCAAATTACAAGACATACCTTTAGATATGGGAGGCTCATATTCAAACATACGATCAATACAGATGAGTGAGTGACCACAACACTAGCTCAAGTGGCGGAGAAATGGCACAACGAGCTAGCTGAGGGATGCAAAGGGTTGTTGGTTTTCGATTGAGGTCCATCATGGAGAAAAATGTCTCCTAGGGATATCACTCACCAAGTGGTGGGTAACACCTAGCTCCAACTGGGACGTGATATTCTCAAAGAGGTGGGGAAAGCTACTCAAATGGGAGGTCATGAGAACTCCAGCAATATCTTGGTCACTATAGACCTGTTATCTGCACATATCAACGATACAAAACCTCGAGGCAGCATGTTTTTTCATGGTTTCTTATGATCACTCATGCTTAATGTCAGCCCATAAAATCAACAAGTAATAAAATATGCATTTTTTCATCTAAATGCAGCTAATCCATCATGATAAATATCATATGATATTATTTCTAATCCATAAAATCAACATGCAATGCATCCTACTCTAACATGCATAACATACAACATCAAGTACTAGGTACAATCATAGACCCAATGCAACCAACATGTCAATTGATCAGTATAATAACGCATGCTTCCATGATTAATTTTGCAATGAACCTCATAATACAAATGGGAATGATGATATGAGGGGTCGCGAGGGTGGGAGGTGTGAAAAAAAGAGACCCATATACCACATAAAGGAAAACTGGAAGAAGGAATAGACATCAGTCAAGAGGATTTAATTTGGTCCTCCAACCAAGAGATGGAAATGTCAATGACTAAGTATATTAATATTTGATCAAGAACTATCTCGGGCCTATCATCATTAGGGTAAGAAGGAGTAAATTACTTAGCCATATTTAGGACAATACTATTTTGGTCATTTGGAAAACAAGAAGTGCACTCATCATTGTATTAGGCAAAAAACCACGACTCTAGTTTTTTCGCAGGGGAAGATAGCTCTTCATCAAAACTAGGGGAACAAAATTCATCACAAACATGTATTTCCGAGATAGGGATATAATAATGGGAAGACTTCTCGAACATGAAGAAGAACCCCCTATCAGTGGCATGGCTCAATGCAGCATCTTCCTCAGTTTCCTTCACATTAGATTCATCAGAATTACCCACAATTTTGGAAGGCTCTTCTTTGATTGAATCATCCTGGAACATAAAGTAGAGACCCTTCCAATCACTAGGGAGGGGTTCATAAGGGAAAACGTTGTTGTTCCAAAGGGGAGGAGTTTATATTTCTTCATATCTGAGTTCATTCCTATGTATTTGAGAGCCTATGGGGTCTTCATTTTTATATTCATACCTAATTCACCAACCAACATCCAAGAGTCATTCATAGATTCTTTATTTATTTGACTATCATGATCTTCCTTAGAATTATCGCATCCTTCACTACATATTTTGTGTTGTTTAGGATGCCATTAGTTCTCTTCTTTAGACATGGATGACTTTTCCTCCTTCATCCATTCTCTAAGAATGAGATCCATGATATTTACTAAATGATTTCGAAGGAATGCTTCAAGAATGATTTCATCAGAATGACTCTTTTTATATTCACACTTCATGTTACGTAGTATTTCCGATTGCTCACAATAGTAGGAGAAAATATCTTGGGAGTTATATGTATCCGGTAATCGCCTGCAAAACTTCTCATACTCCATCATCCATTCTTCCAACACCATAGGTCTCTCTGGGTCCATATCTTCTTCATCATTATCCTTAGAGGACATTATTTCTAATTTAGGAGCCTCTTTTTCGACACTATCCTCAAGGTATGAATCAGTCAATTTATCATGATGATTTAGAGAAGGATTGAGACATTCTTCCTTAAGCACAAAACCATATTCAATAACCTCCTCCTTTGGAAGGTCCACATCCAATATTTTGCATATGTCTTCATGAGATTGGAAACTCGGCCCTTCATGCAATAAGAAGTGTGTAGTCAACATCGCAAGCGTAAGGAATGCTTTTAGGTTTACATGACTCAATCCAATCGGTACTGGGGGAAATGGATAGGATAAACAATTCCATTTGGTCACATGGTTGAATTATATTTTTCTTTGAAATATACCTCATGAGCCTTACCACGTGAGTGGATGTGGAATGTAGATCCCCATCGAACGTTGGCATATTCTTCATGGATTTCGATGAGGGATATCTCGAGGTCCCTGTAATATCTATGGTGGGAATATATGTGGTGAACATTTTGTTGGGTCCTTAATGACATGGGAGTCGTCAAGGTGAATGAAATTGCCTTGACAAATGATTGCTTCACCCTACAAGCAATGACCTTAGGGATAAATGAAGAACTACGGCTTTGTTCTTCCAATGGAGTCGCCAAAAATGATATATCAATATTGTCATATGGAGAATAAGACAAACGTATTGTCCCTAGAAACGACGCCATAAATATTACCACTCAAACTAGTAGGGAACCTAAAAGGGTTTCCTAAGAGGGAAAATGTTAGGTTAAGAGCAACGGTGGGGGCTTAGCCCATTGTCACCATAGCTAAGGCTCCTTGCTCTTTACAGACTTTTATCGATGGAATGGTATATCCAAAGTACATCCCTCAAATGGGGGTGGCAAGTGATAAAGGAGTTAAATTGAATAGGGAATGAGAGGGACAATCCTGGGCCACATATTAGGGATCGAGGCTAGCTAGAGAAGGGGAAGCCCACACCTGGGTAAATAATGTGTAGGAGGGAACAATCATGGTACATGAGTTGCCCTGGCCTTGATTTTTCCACCCTTCTTTATATGACTTTTGTATTTAATGAATTTTCTTTAATTAACTTCTCATAGCTCAAAGAACAAGAGCATGATGTGTAAGATATAGTAGTGATTACCCCCTTTTAGGTAGGGTGATTCAATTCCCTCCATGTTTTGGGACAATCATGAGTTCCTTAATGATAAAGGAGGCTCATATAGGACCTATGGAACTAGGTTGATGACCATGGGTATCGGGTAGAGCTCATGTATTGAATTTTTCCCATGTGCTAATTATTTTTGTCCCGACCATATTTTGCATTTTGTGGTACAGTTTCTTTTTTAAAATGGCCATTTATGCTTTTACTTTTTATTTTAGTTGCTTCTGTTGGAAATGTTGTCATTGATGGCAAAGGAGATGGCAAAGGAGGAACACTTGAAACAGCAACAAGGCAAAGAGAGCATGAGACATGAAACAGAGGCAGTTTTAGAAGGGTCAGTTGATTGGAGATCTGGAGAGGCAGCAGAGGAGCTTCAGGAGCAAGGAGCAGCATCAGTCAAGGAGTAGAGGTATTTGATTTGAGAAACTGGTTCTGAGTGTGGGAACATATTATAGAAGGAACATTCGAGGTTCTGTGGCAAAAGGGAAACATGTATTGACAGCTGAAACTGTCTATGAAAGTATGAAAAGAGTGTTGAAAAGTTACCTCTTATGCACAGACCATACCAGTAGAGGTCATTAAAATAATTATGTAAAATTATTTGTAATTTGTAAGGAGTTTGAATAGCATCCAAACTGGAGGGTAGTGGCCTTTGTATTGAATATCTGGCCAACCATGAAATTGTAAGTGATTACTTTTGAGATGGATCACCTGTATATATATATATATCTGTTTATGGAGAATTGTTTATAAGTTCCATGTGTGACTTCATGTCTTCTTGGACGAATTACATGGGGAATAATTGAATTTTGAGAGTAAGTATGGATTATGCATTCTTGGTTGAATTAGTAATTATGTGCAAGGTCTATATTTCTGTGTTTAATAGCAAGTGCTCGTAGTCTGTGTAGAGGAGGACTGTAAAATATCCCTCTCACCCTTGAGAAATTGTGTGTGAAGGGTTGTGAAAATGCCCTGCATACAAGAAGGAATTCGGTGTTGTTGAGTAATTGTAACAAGGATGAATGCCAGTGGTCGAACCAGAAGCAATTGAATATGTTGGAATTAATATCACAATGACTAGACCTTGGAGTGAGCAAGAAAGGTATGCGTGAGGGCTGTTAAATCCTGTGTGGGAGTGTATTCCTGGAACCCTTGAGCCTGTGCTTCCCGTAGACATATTGATACGCATTTATTTTTTAAGAAGGTGAAGTCGGTGGTTGGAGAATCGTGGTGGAGCCACATAGTCACTTT
This sequence comes from Pinus albicaulis, assembly GCA_034641835.2. Classification (NCBI taxonomy): domain Eukaryota; kingdom Viridiplantae; phylum Streptophyta; class Pinopsida; order Pinales; family Pinaceae; genus Pinus; species Pinus albicaulis. The sequence goes on from CM076575.1 coordinate 1,652,415,156, forward strand.
AACTCTGTCGAAATGTTGGGAGATGGCGGAGATTAATGGAACTGTGCTTGACGGAGCCTTGAGTGGAAGCTGAGCGGAACCTTCAAGGCGAGAACCAGAACCGGGAAGTATGAATAGTGAACAGTAAAGGCGGGTTTCCGGTTTTGATCGCACCGCCTTCGTAGGGTAAGCGGTATTCAAGAATTTGGAGTGATTCCAATAACTGTCTGACACGTGGCATACGGCAGGGTCCCAAAAACCGCTCTCATCTTGAGTTAACGGTCGTGCAAGTAACTCACGCGATATCTGTTGGATCGTCAAGACCGGTGCGACGTGTTGTCCATCGTTGGATCTGGAAGGCTTGTCAGCGTTGGGGCCCATGCATATGAATGCATTGATCATTGTTAAGGTTTGTGGATTTAACCAAGGTATGGTATTGTGATTTAAGCACGTAGTTAAAGGGCAGGTCCGGTTATATGGGGTTAAGGTATACGAGGTTGCATCGATTAAATGATGTGCTTTTGATGAGGGGTGAGCACTTACAGATGTCCCCCATATTGTGTTGATTGTGTCGTGAATTACCAAGCATTTATATGATCATTGGTTGAGAGAAGAGCTCCCACAGAAAGGAAGTGAATCTGAGATATTACATGCATATAATAACTTTGAAATTAATATCTCAATTCTTTGAGATTTGAACACTCTCAGATTTAAGTGTTTAATTTGTTAGCGTAGAATAAGTCGAGGGTTAATTCATATATTAATATATTTGATAATAAGGTTTCATTAGGAGGTGAAAAGGGAATATATGGGCTATCCAAAGCTTGATAAATGAAACATTGATCCGATTGATATGAAGGTTTAATATGGTGGATTAACGTAGATACTTATGTGCGATGGTGTTTCCTTTATTCAATTTATTATAAAGCGGGCTATCACATTCTACAAAGTGGCCACTATATAATACATTTTATTATAAAGGTCGAAGGTTGACCCGAATTCTTATAAGTGTATTGACAAAGATTCAGATTTTGGATTTAACTGTATATGCATATAAATGAAATCTGAGAAAGTGGGGTCCAAACCTTAATTTATGTTGACTATTTGGTTCTCAATTAAGGTATGGACGAAATGGATAGGCTATTTAATTGAGTCCTAAACATTGAATGAAGGGCCATTGAAATAGTGAATGAGCCAAGCAAACTGTGGCTGGGATATTGTGCTTTCACGTCAAAGTATGTTAAAAGTGGGTATCTGAAACTGAGATTGCCAACTTAAGCATTTCTAATTAAATTTAATTTCCCAGTTGAAAAAAAAAGCAGGGGGGGGGGGGGGATTCAGCATGTAAAGGTTGCTAGTGCAGAAATTAAAAAGTATTGAAATTTCCCAGCAGTTATATTAAAAGACAGTTATATGTACAGCAATTATACAACTGCAATGAAGAAGAGAGCCTGGAAGAACGAAAGAGAGAGAGACAGCGACAGAAAAATGGTACAGGGAAAACGATGAATTGAAATTGTAATGTGAGTTTCAACCATTAAGTTTAAGCTCATATATGAACAGAGAATGTAAGCAGGTAGCCCGAGAACAGAGATTGGTAATGAACAGACATCGCCCAGATTCATATGTATTTGAGAATAAAACCTGAAAAGCAGTTATATATGTAGCTGGTGCACGCAAGTACAGTGAACAGATGAATAGACACAGAGGTGAACCAAATTATATAGAACAGTCACTCAACAGCAGCAGAAAAGACAAATCCAGTAAAGCCAAAATCCAGAAAAGGAGCTGAGTGAAATTGAAGTGTGTAACTGAAAATGTGAATGTAAATGTTGTAATTAATTTTTTATTGTCTGTGATGCATTGGCAAGTCTCCGGTAGGAAAAAAAAAATCCCACTGTAATATTGAAATTAATGCATATTGTTATATTTTTCTGAATGAGCGGGTAGAAGAAATGAGAAGGCAGAAGGCAAAAAGTCAAGACTATTCACTTCAAATTCCCTGAGGAATGTAAAGAGTCATGTGATGAACTCTATATATAATATCACATTGATATGCACAAAGAGAAAAAAGAAAAAAAAAGAGTGAGTGAAGAGAATGGAGAAATGAAGCAGTGAGGCAGAGAAGAAAGAGGAGCTGAGCAGAGAAGAAGGAGAAGCTGATAGAGAATCTGAGAAGAAGCACAGATGATACGGGGCAGATAGGATAATTGATGAACAATAGAGCAGATGGAATAGAACAGAGCTGATATCCAAGGTAAATCAGCAATTGTTTCTCTTTTGAAAGAGTAAGGAAGTTGGAGCTTCCTTATCAAGTTGTTGCTTGATATATGTCAGTTGTAGCTGACTGAGGTTGGAGCCTCCTGTAGGTTGGTGCCTGCAGAAAATTTATGGGAGTTGGTGCTTCCACATCAATTTGTAGCTTGATGAAACGTCAGTGGTAGCTGACTGAGGTTGGAGCCTCATGTAGGTTGGTGTCTGTAGAAAATTGATGGGAGTTGGAGCTTCCTTGCAAGTTGTAGCTTCCAGAATTGAGGTAGGAGCCTCATGTAGGTTGGTGCCTACAGAAAATCAATGGTGAGAGGGAGTTGGAGCTTGCCTTTGTATCACAACAATAATAAGATGTGGTTTTCTCCCTTTATGGGTTTCCACTTATATCTGGTGTCTCTGTGCATGATGTGTATGTGTTGATATGGTTTATCTCATCTACTTAATACTTGCTGCTCTAATATTAAGTCTGATGTTACATTATATTAATACTTGATGCTCACATTCTAAGATTACTCATATATTAAGTTGAACATGAAATGAAGGTGTAAATAAGTTTTAATGAAAAGTTTCAAAAGTCCATGAATCTGTTAAACTGATTCACCCCCCCCTCTCAGTTTAACTAAAGGTTCAACAATTGGTATCAGAGCCGGTTCCTTTGGTGCAAGCCTAATAGCTTGAAGGAGATCTGGTTAAGTGATGGACTATCAAAATGTACATGTGTTAAATACAACAAACTTTCCTGAATGGAGAGATAAGGTTAAAATAGGATTATTAGCTTATGAACCTGAAGTATGGAAGCTTGTATGTGATGGTTACTGCACAGACTCCCCCACGGTGAAAGAACAACAGAGGAATGCCAAGGCAAAATGTGTGATATATGACAGTCTTCATAACAAGGACCTTGAGTTGATAATGGATTTAACCTCTGCAAAAGAAATCTGGGACAGATTGCATTTCATGCATGGAATAGACACAGAGGACTGCATTGTCAAGAAGGAGAAGAGAATTAAGAAGAAGAAAAATTCAGGTCAAAAGGAAAATATTCAATCAAATGAGGTACCTGCTAGTGTGAATGGTAGTGAGAACCATGAAGAAATTGCAGCTGAAGAAAAAGCCAAACTTGACACAACCTTGACTGAAATAGGAAGATTGAAGCATGAAAACAAAGACCTGAAGACATTGGTGCAAATTTGTGATGAGAAAGAGTATGAAGATAAGAAAGAGATTGTTGGCCTGAAGACTCAACTTGAAGAAGCACGGAAAGTAGAAGATACTCTGCTGCAACAAATGAGAGAGAAAAATATGGAATGTGAAAAATTGGAAGAAGAAGTTGTGAGCCTGAGAAAGAAATTAGAAAAGGCCCAAAGAGACTTATTAATGAATACTCCTCAGATGAAAAGCTCTGGACAGTTGGACCAGATTCTAAAAGCTCAAAGATCTCCTCTCATAAAGGTCGGGATATGATATGAAGGAAAAACCAGTAAGCCCAACGTAGAAGATAACAAGAAAATCATCTTTGTAAAAGCTGTAAAGGAAAATGAAGCAGCTCAGAAGATTCCCACAGAAGAAGAAGCCAACAAGAACAAGATTTGTAAAGAAACAAACAGAATCAAGCAACAACATGAAAGAACAGAGAATGAGAGGATGAAACAATCAACTGCTAAAGGCTCATATGCTCCTAAGGATGAATTGAACAAATTCGGAAGATGTCAAAGGAGGTTCCTCCCTCCTATGAAAAATAGCACATGTTTCTCTTGTCATAAACCAGGACATAATGCAGCATATTGTAAGACAAATCCAATCCAGTCCAACCAGCAAAGGATGTAGCAAAAGAGAAGAACCCCTCAAGCAAGCAAATGGAAAAGACAATCTTTCACCAGGTACACAAATCATTTCCATGGCTACTGTTATGCATGCAATAATTTTGGACATAAAATTGTTGATTGTAAAATGTATTCAAAAAGGGGAATGAAGTATTATACATCAACTCAAATGTAATTTAACAAAATAAGATGTTATGTATGCCTCAAGCTTGGTCACAAAGCAAAAGACTGCAAACTGCCTTATACTTTAAAGAGCTCTAAACAGAGGATGGAATCTAATCAAATCAAACAAAGCTACGAATCAAAAAGGAGTGCGGACATTATGAAAAACCCCAATAGAGTATGGAAGGAAAAGAGAAAAGGGGAGCCTATCATCTCAATAACATAATGAATCTAGCATAGTCTCAAGGGGAGTTGCTCTAGAAAACAAAGCAAAAATCCATACAATGACAAATATGAAGCAACATCTCAGGGAGAAAGCAGTTCATAAATAGACCCCATGAAAGCAGTCTGAGAATAACTCCATGTAATGAGAACAACTATGAGATCAGGAAGGAAAGGGAAAATTTCTCTCACAAATAATTATTGAGGAAGAAGATCACCCAAAAGACACAATAGCCAGCAGGTTGATGGAAGGAGAGAAAGCAGCAAACAACCATGATGATAGAAGAAGACTTCAGCACATTAAAGTGATGATCACACCGTACCTAATACTGCTATAATTAACAATGAATCACATTAAGAAGGATTAGCAAGATAAGTGCCTATCATCATTATGTCATGTCTTCATTCATCTATGAAAAGTCCTCTTGGATGAATACAGTTAAGTGAGTGATAATTCTCTGAGTGATCTGCCCATGAAGAGTCCAAGAAAAGAAATTAAAGATGTCTTACCTAAGATCATCATGTCAGAACAGTTGAATTGGTATATAAAGCAATATAAAGTAGCAATTATTCTGGAACTATCTTAGAAAATAAAATGCAGTGACATTTTTTTTGAATGACAGACTAAGCAAAAGGTTAAATAATGACAAGATCAGATTGAGGATATTGATGACTGTTAATGTGAATAGTGGAAAGCACAATAGAAGAATTTATGAAGGTGTCTTAAATAATGGGTAAATGTGCAAGCTAAAGTGAAATCTCCGCATATTTTATCAAGGTAATATCATTTGGTACTTGGTACAAGCAGCATGCCTATCAATAGAATATCAAGTGTTATCATGGAGCAGCAGCAGTATGGTACAAGTCCTCAGGATCAAAGGACTATGGCAAGAACCTCAAGGTAATATTCCTATTATTATCTGCATTCAGCATGAAAAGGTCAGTAGCAGAGCAAAAATAACATTATCTTGCTTACACTTGAAGTAGTATATTGAGCACTGAAGCAATATCTTTTTCTATATATAATGTCATGCCTTCCCGAAGTTGGTACATGTATATCTTCAAGGCCTCTTTCTTAAGATCAGTTACAAAGCTGTGTGAAGTTTGTTTGCTGAGTTTTTCAATTAAACATCTTGAATATGCTTTTGTGGAAGTTCATTCTGATAGAACAGTCAAAGTATCTGAAGAATAAAGGACTAGCTATGATTACCATCTGAAGCTCAAAAGTTTTTTTAATCTTCTAAATCCTACTTCAGCACAAAGGATTTGTTGGTAATCCACCTTTAAACATAGATTGATTATTGACATACATACCCCATTATGTCATAAATAAAACTGCATGATTGATAAGTGAAACTGACCAATACATTGAAGGGTTTATTTTGAAATTACAGTGTGCAAGCAGTAAAAGTCATTTGGCCTCTCATATTGAAAGATATTGCCTAATCTCACAATAAGTTGTAAACTCTAGCTTGATTCATTGTTCACATCAACAACAAGAACCTCTCAGTCTTTAAAAGTAATATCCTTGTCATCATCCTAGCTCATTTCATCACCAACAAGCAGGAAAGGTGTACCACAACAATAAAACATATATTGGCATCATTATCATAATTGAACAAGTGTGATACTGCAGATGAGTATTGCAGGAAAAGACATATTCCATCTACAATCTTCCTCAACATAAATATATTAGCTCACTACATCAGACAGAGACAGAAGTATATTTGAAGCCTTCTCAGTATTTTAGTTTTTGATCCAATCATACATCTCTGATTAGATAAAGTTGGTACAATGTGTTCTATGAAGGGTCATTATCCTCACTTTCAGCCTTATGCTAGTGAAAGGAGACTGTGCTTTGAATTGTACCAATTTATAGTGTATATTCAAGTCCAATAATCCTCAAAGTGTTCTTTCAACAAGTCTTGTACATCAGTCTGGAGCAGCATGGTACAAAGTCAGCAGAAGAGGGCCTAAACATAACTCGGAGAGAGGAAATGTAGAAAGAAAACTAGGAAATGAGCAACCCTTTTTCATTGATGTCAAAGGGGGAGGAAAAGAAAAAAGGGGCTTCTAAAAGGCAAGCAGAGGAAGTGTATTGCCATCAATGCCAAAGGGGGAGACTGTTGGAAATTTTGTCATTGATGGCAAAGGAGATGGCAAAGGAGGAGCACTTGAAATAGCAACAAGGCAAAGAGAGCATGAGACATTAAGCAGAGGCATTTTTAGAAGGGTCAGTTGATTGGAGATCTAGAGAGGCATCAGAGGAGCTTCAGGAGCAAGGAGCAGCATCAGTCAAGGAGCAGAGGTATTTGATTTGAGAAACTGGTTCTGAGTGTGGGAACATATTATAGAAGGAACATTCAAGGTTTTGTGGCAAAAAGAAAACATGTATTGACAGTTGAAACTGTCTATGAAAGTATGAAAAGAGTGTTGAAAAGTTACCTCTTATGCACAGACCATACCAGTAAAGGTCATTAAAAGAGTTATGTAAAATGATTTGTAATTTGTAAGGAGTTTGAATAGCATCCAAACTGGAGGGTAGTGGCCTTCGTATTGAATATCTGGCCAACCATGAAATTGTAAGTGATTAATTTTGAGATGGATTAGTTGTATATATATATATATATATGGATAATTTTTTATAAGTTTCATGTGTGACTTCATCTCTTCTTGGTCGAATTACATGGGGAATAGTTGAATTCTGAGAGTAAGTATGGATTCTGCGTTCTTGGTTGAATTAGTAATTATGTGCAAGGTCTATATTTCTGTGTTTAATAGCAAGTGCTCGTAGTTTGTGTAGAGCAAGACTGTAAAATATCCCTCTCACCCTTTAGAAATTGTGTGTGAAGGGTTGTCGAAATGCCCTGCATACAAGAAGGAATTCGGTGTTGTTGAGTAATTGTAACAAGGATGAATGCCAGTGGTCGAACCAAAAGAAATTGAATATGTTGGAATTAATATCACAATGAATCGACCTTGGAGTGAGCAAGAAAGGTCCGCGTGAGGGCTGTTAAATACTGTGTGGGAGTGTATTCCCTGAACCCTTGAGCCTGCGCTTCCCATAGACAGATTGATATGCATTTATTTTGTAAGAAGGTGAATTCGATGGTTGGAGAATCATGGTGGAGCCACAGAGTCACATTAGCTCTGTCGAAATGTTGGGAGACAGCGGTGATTAATGGAACTGTTCTTGACGGAGCCTTGGGTGGAAGCTGAGCGGAACCTTGAAGGTGAGAACCGGAACCGAAAATTATGAATAGTAAATAGTAAAGGTGGGTTTCCAGTTATGATCACACCGCCTTCGTAGGTTAAGCGATATTCAAGAATTTCGAGCGATTCCATTAACTTCCTGACACGTGGCATACGGCGGGGTCCCAAAATTTGCTCTCATCGTGAGTTAATAGTCATGCAAGTAACTCGCATGATATCTGTTCGATCGTCAAGACCAGTTCAACATGTTATCCGCCGTTGGATGTGGAAGGCTTGTCAGCGTTGAGGCCCATGCATACATATGCGTTCATCATTGTTAAGGTTTGCAGGTTTAACCAAGGTATATTATTGTGATTTAAGTGCGTAGTTAAAGGGTAGGTCCAGCTATATGGGTTAAGGTATACGAGGTTGCATCGATTAAATGATGTTCTTTTGATAAGGGGCAAGCGCTTTCACCTTCATAAGCACTTACAGATATCCCCCATATTGTTTTGATTGTGTCATGAATTACCAAGCATTTATATGATCATTGGTTGAGAGTAGAGCTCCCACAGAAAGGAAGAGAAGCTGAGATATTAGATACATATAATAAATTTTAAATTAATATCTCAATTCTCTGAGATTTGAATGCTCTCAGATTTAAGTGTTTGATCTGTCAGCGTAGAATAAGTCGAGGGTTAATTCATATATTAATATATTTGATAATAAGGTTTCATTAGGAGGTAAAAATGGAATATATGGGCTATCCAAAGCTTGATAAATGAAACATTGATCCGATTGATATGAAGGTTTAATATGGTGGATTAATGCAGATACTTATGTGCGATAGTGTTTCCTTTATTAAATTTATTATAAAGTGGGCTATCACATTCTACAAAGTGGCCACTATATAATACATTTTATTATAAAGGTCGAAGGTTGACACGAATTCTTATAAGTGTATTGACAAAGATTCAGAGTTTAGATTTAACTGTATATGCATATAAATGAAATCTAAGAAAGTGGGGTCCAAACCTTAATTTATGTTGACTATTTGGTTCTCAATTAAGGTATGGCCGAAATGGATAGGCTATTTAATTGAGTCCTAAACATTGAATGAAGGGCCATTGAAACAGTGAATGAGCCAAGTAAACTGTGGCTGGGATATTGTGCTTTCACTTCAAAGTATGTTAAAAGTGGGCATCCGAAAGTGAGATTTCCAACTTAAGCATTTCTAATTAAAGTTAATTTCCCAGTTGAAAAGAAAAAAGAAAAAAGGGGGATTCAGCATGTAAAGGTTGCTAGTGCAGAAATTAAAAAGTATTGAAATTTCCCAGCAGTTATATTAAAAGACAGTTATATGTATAGAAGTTATACAACTGCAATGAAGAAGAGAGCCTGGAAGAACGAAAGAGAGAGAGACAGCGGCAGAAAAATGGTACAGGGAAAAAGATGAATTGAAATTGTAATGTGAGTTTCAACCATTAAGTTTAAACTCATATATGAACAGAGAATGTAAGCAGGTAGCCTGAGAACAGAGATTGGTAATGAACAGACATCGCCCAGATTCATATGTATTTGAGAATAAAACCTGAAAAGCAGTTATATATGTAGCTGGTGCACGCAAGTACAGTGAATAGATGAATAGACACAGAGGTGATCCAAAGTATACAGAACAGTCACTCAACAGCAGCAGAAAAGACAAATCCAGTAAAGCCAAAATCCAGAAAAGGAGCTGAGTGAAATTGAAGTGTGTAACTGAAAATGTGAATGTAAATGTTGTAATTAATTTTTTATTGTCTATGATGCATTGGCAAGTCTCCGGTAGGAAAACAAAACTCCCACTGTAATATTGAAATTAATGCATATTGTTATATTTTTCTGAATGAGCAGGTAAAAGAAATGAGAAGGCAGAAGGAAAAAAGTCAGGAATATTCACTTCAAATTCCCTGAGGAATGTAAAGAGTCATGTGATGAACTCTATATATAATATCACATTGATATGCACTAAGAGAAAAAAAAAGAGAAATTGAGTGAAGAGAATGGATACATGAAGCAGTGAGGCAGAGAAGAAAGAGGAGCTGAGCAGAGAAGAAGGAGAAGCTGATAGAGAATCTGAGAAGAAGCACAGATGATACAGGGCAGATAGGAGAATTGATGAACAACAGAGCAGATGGAACAGAACAGAGCTGATATCCAAGGTAAATCAGCAAGTGTTTCTCTTTTGAAAGAGTAAGGAAGTTGGAGCTTCCCTATCAAGTTGTTGCTTGATAGATGTCAGTTGTAGCTGACTGAGGTTGGTGCCTGCAGAAAATTTATGGGAATTGGTCTTCCACGTCAAGTTGTAGCTTGATGAAACGTCAATGGTAGCTGACTGAGGTTGGAGCCTCCTGTAGGTTGGTGCCTGTAGAAAATTGATGGGAGTTGGAGCTTCCTTGCAAGTTGTAGCTTGCAGAATTGAGGTTGGAGCTTCCTGTAGGTTGGTGCCTACAGAAAATCAGTGGTGAGAGGGAGTTGGAGCTTGCCTTTGCATCACAACAATAATAAGATGTGGTTTTCTCCCTTTATGGATTTCCACTTATATCTGGTGTCTCTGTGCATGATGTGTATGTGTTGATATGGTTTATCTCATCTGCTTAATACTTGCAGCTCTCATATTAAGTCTGTTGTTACATTATATTAATATTTGCTGCTCACATTCTAAGATTATTCACATATTAAGTTGAACATGAAATGAAGGTGTAAATAAGTTTTAATGAAAAGTTTTAAAATTCCATGAATGTGTTAAACTGATTCAGCCCCCCCTCTCAGTTTAACTAAAGGTTCAACAGCTTCAACCTCCAGGAAATCATTCCAGGCCTGACCCAAGGTGGGGACAAGGGGATAGGGGGGCTGACCCTATGTGGACCCAAAAGGGCATTGTGGACCAAGGTGGGAGAAATGATGAGTGGGGGTATAGTGAGTGGAAATGGAGTAAAAAGGAGCAGGACCACACACCCAAAGTCGAGGCTTCCCAAGTAGTACAAACCTAGAACCAAAGGGTCAATAAAGGAGATCCCACAGGACTAAGATCCAAGGCTAACATCAAAAAGAGATCAAGGGGACATGAGCACTAACTAAGCCCACTCTTTCCGCCAAATAACCCCATCAATCCATGCCTCGAAGTGTCCATTATAAGTAAACCCAATACTCAATTACCAAATGAAAATAAATACCGTTAAATCCATAAAGCCCATATTCAAACAAATGATCAATAGAGATGGGCAAGGTACCACAACCCTGGCTCAGGTGGCAGAGAAATGGCACAATGAGATAGCTGAGGTCCGCAAGGGGTTTTTGGCTATTGATTGAGGTCCATAATTGAGAAAATTTTCTCCTAGGGATATCACCCATGAATCGGTGGGTAACAGGTACCATCGGGCTTACTTGCTAATCATCAACCCAGGGATCTAGGTGCTTATCCAAGTTTGGAGCTACATGACCAGCGTCACCCTCCCTCTTCGAGATCTAGACATCAACACATAGACCGAATATATGTCCTCCCAAACATCCACCCTTAGATGCTTCATCTCTCCTTGTCATCCAAATATGAAATATCAACCAACCCAAGCATGCTTCTAAAATATTCAAACTTCTTATTTGGAAGAGAATTCGTCAGCACATTAGCTACATGTTCATCTATCAGAATATATTGTAGCTTCCCAACCCCATATTGTACCAATCTCCTAATGTAGTGGTACTTGTTGGTGATATGCTTTGTCCTTCCATGGAATACAGGGTCTTCAAACATCTTGATGCTACTTTCATTATCACAATTTATCATTGTAGGATCTATAGGCTTTCCAAAAAAATATAACAGAAGTTTCCTTAACCAAACAACTCCCTTTCCTACTTCACATGAAACAACATATTCGGCTTCAGCACTACTTAACGCAACATGATCTTGTTTTCTACTCATCCATGAAATCATTGTAGATTCGAAACTAAAACATCCACCAGTAGTGCTTCTTCCATCAGTCTCACTGCCACCCCAATCATAATATGTAAAACATCTTAACTTAATTTCCTTTCCATCATATTTCAAGTAATGATGTATAGTGCCACGTAGATATCTCAAAATATTTTTGGCAGTTATCCAATGGTCATGAAGAGGCTCCTACTGAAATTGACTAAGATAATTTATGAAAAAACATATATCAGGTCTTGTATTTACCAGGTACATCAGATAGACCACCAACTTACGATGTCTAGTAGGCCCTCAACGAGACTAGAGTTGTAGGTTCTCAACTTCTTGAGAACAGTGATCAGGGGAGTAGTTATAGGCTTGGAATCCATCATATTGAATCTCTACAATATCTCGCTTATGTATTTCCCTTGACCCAGATATATCTCTATGGGTTTCTGCTAGACTTCCAAACCTAAGAAACAGTGCATAAGTCCCATATCTTTCATTTCGAATTCAGTTGCAAACATTTTATTGTATTCTTGTATTCTGCACTCCACACTTGTAATAAACAAATCATCGACATATAGTAGTATAGTGACTGGTTCATTCTTTACCACCTTGATGTAGATATTTGTGTCTACAGAGCTTTCGATGAACCTAATTCTTAATATATATTCATCCATTCTTCCATACCATGCCCTAGGAGATTGCTTTAAGCCATATAGGGCTTTCTTGAGTCTGAAAACATGTGTATCCTTGTTATTTATTTTGAAACCTTCTGGTTGTTCAATATACACTTCTTCATCAATGGTTCCATTTAGAAATGTTTTTTTGACATCCATTTGATGGATATTCCATCCCATGATAGTAGCTAGTGAAACCAAAGATATTATAGTTGTATACCTTGCAGTAGGAGAAACTTTTTCTTCATAGTCTATGCCTTCATTTTGTGAGAAACCCCTTGCAATGAATATTTATTTTTATTTTTCTATGCTTCCATCAGTTACATGTTTTATTTTGTAAATCCATTTTGAAGTGACAATCGATTTGTAATTTGTTCTAGGAACGATTTCCCAAACCACATTCTTCATGATGGATTGATATTCTTCTTGCATCACCTTATTCCATTATTCTTGATGAGTAGCTTCTTCAAATGTAGTTGGTTCAACTTCTATTAATTTTTTCATAAATGCTACATATCCTGAATATCTCTTTGGTATTTTTCTTTCCCTAAAAGTTCTTTTAGTAGCTCCATGTCCTTCAACATCTTCAAGTGTAGCTTTTAACCAATTTGGAATCTTCCTTATTTCAAGAATGGTCACAGGTTGAATAGGCTCACTTGGTCCTTCTTCTTCTTCTTCCTGGTTTGTAGTTGTATTATCATGATGCTCTTCTTCTTTGAATATTGGAATATCTCCATCATCAGGATTGATCAAAATATCCTTGGATCTTTTATAGGGATGATTCTCATCGAATATAACATCCATGCTCACTTCAATTTGTCTTCCTTCCTTGATGCAGATTATATATGATTTTGAATAAATATTTTAGCCAACTAAGATCCCTTTAATGGTTGTTGAATCTAATTTCTTGCGCTTTTCCTTTGGAAATGGATGTATGAAGGACACCCAAGGATTCAGAGATGGTCCACACATGGCTTCTTCCCTTTGAATGCTTCTTCGGGTGTGATATTCTCAAGGATTATATGAGGACTTATATTTTATATATATATATATATTATTGTCATTGTTGCTTCTCCCCATGGAAACTTTGGTAGAACTTAACCAAATATCGTATTTTTTATACATCAATTTATTCTATTTTTCCTTTTTGCAAATCCATTCTACTCAAGATTGTAGGGAATAATGAGCTCCCTCTTAATACCTGCATCTTGACAATATGAAATTATTTCTTTTGAAGTGTATTCCCCACCATTGTTGGATCTCACAGTCTTTATCTTTCACGGTCTCCACTTCAGATCTAAACTCTTTAAAATTTTCGAATACTTCATCCTTTGCCTTTAGAAGGTAGAGTTGTGTCTTTCTGGAATTATTAACAATGAAGGTAACATAATAAATATGGCCTCCTAGATATAGATAACATCCTTCACGATTACCCATACTTTTGATCCAAGAATTTGCAGATAAGCTCTTGTTCGTATCTTCCAGAACATTAGATTACTTCAATTGAACAGTGGTGGCCTATTAGAAAATACTCCTTCATGAATTCCCATTGCGACGGATCTCCTTCAAGTGATCAAGCTTCTTTAGAAGGACCTACTCTGATTCCAATTGTTGGGAAAAATACTAAGAGGGGGGGGGGTGAATCAGTATTTAAAAAATCACACAAAATTTTCTTTTTATTTATTGAATTATGTATGTGACTTCATTGAAGCCAACTAGCATATGTATGCGATTGTTATTAAGGAAACTAGTGTATGGCTAGTAAACTTATAATTAGGATAGATCTTCAATTACTTGACATAAACGAGTGCATAATTGATTCATCAGACATTAATAAGCAGTAAATATGTGCCATAAGAACAAAGTAAACCATCACACATAAGCAACACACATGAACACCAGGATCTAAGGTGGAAACCCAATGTGGGAGAAAACCACCGTTGTTGTCGTCTATGTCTTCAATATTTATTATATAGAAAATTTATTACAATACTTTATTGGCGCAGACTCATACCAGCACGCAGGAACCCACCTGCAGAAGGCTACAACCTTCTCTCGTTCTCCAACTCCAACTAGAAGAGAGCTCCAATCCCCTGATCTCATTTACCAGCACCCACTGGAAGGGAGCTACGACCCCCTGATCTCATTTACCAACACCCACTGGAAGGAAGATACAACCCCATGATCTCGTTTACCAGCACCCACTAGAAGGGAGCTCTGATCCCCTCACTTGAGGCTCCAACCTTCAGCACCACCGTGGACCGTGTTTCATAATTTTTCACACTGGATCCACTTTACTCATTTAAGATCAATAAAAACTGAAACATATAATTGTACCAAATCAATCACTAATCAACCAATCATCGAATCACTATGCAATCAACCAACCACTGATCTTCAATCACATACAACTAGCAACATCATCAATACTCAAACAACCTATATCTATATGAAGACATCATTAACAGACAATAGAAACACAGAAATACTGAATAAATTGATCATACATATTCTTTTGAAAAACACTGGCTTGCATATGTGCTTTCCATAAGGCTTTTCCACGTACATATTCACTTCTCCCGAACACAACCCATGTACAAATCTCAACATGCTTCAGAATACATATGCGACTCTACGGAACAAAACCCGCGTGTATACGTGCCTTCCACATGTCGAACTTGCGTGCATATATGCAACTAATTCATGACTGCGCAACACTTTAGAACTTCAAACATACTTAGATCATAACCTTCACTGCAACAAACATGCTCTAGAACACAAATCTAAACAACTCATAAACATATCATGCAAATACATAGACATTTCAGGTTTGTTGATCTTGATTCATCATTGTATTCACGGGTGCATCATTATTTCAGATCTACCAATAACCCATAACCCATAACATGCAAATATACTTCAGATTGAAGTATCCATTCATTACCCTCACTCATGCACCTTTAGCACTTTGATCTTCACATCCTTCTATAGTTTGTGCCTTAGTCGATACCATGAGCCAAAAACCACACTAGTGTCGGTGGTAATCTTTGATGGGATCAAATGGGATCAAATAGTCGTTACTACACTCGATATTGTGGGTTGATACCATGGTAAAGACCCTTAGTATAAATAAAATAGTGTGCAAGAATGTACATGACTTTGCTTCTTCATACCCACATGTGTATGTGACTTTGATTCACTGAACCTATGTATATTTCTTCAAACTTTACTTTCATAATTATTCTAACCTAAAACCTTTGTATCATCATTTTTTCATTATGTTCCATCAGTTTGTCTCCTCTAAACAGATTTGTGCACTTAGTTACAAGTGGGTTGCCATCAAGGACATGACATGCATCACAATTCCAACAATATCCCCCTTTGGACTTGATGGCAACCATGTTGGTGTTCGATCACCATAACCCGAAGATACTTGAAAAATATATCAGTCACCAACTTCAAACAACAAGTTACTCTCCCCCTTTGACATCAAGGGAAAAAGGCGGACCAATGCTAAAACATGGTTTCTCTTTCCTTATAGATATAAGAGCTCTATAGATTTGATCTGCACTATAGTGACCATGATCCCCTGGAGCACATGATGAATATTCGAAAATATTTTCAATGAATTACATGACTCTATAACTCAACAAATTATGACCTTCCCTATCACCATGGACTCATACTTACAAAAATCACACAACCAAGTGGGATTTTATATTTGACTCAACCACCCAACCAAGTGGGGCTACATATTTGACTCAATCACCCAACCAAGTGGTGTTACATAACATCATCTTCCCATCATGGGATTACATACATAAATGACTTGACCTTCAATAGTCCAAAAATGACTGAATATGAAAATTACCAAAACATAGGTCTCCACATGACCTTTACATCAATTTACAGATATGAATTTTATAACCAAGATGAACATACCCCATAATTCAGCAATCATTACAAAAATAATGTCAACAATGCATTATAATTTGCAAGGCTACTGCTCCCTCTGAACCTGTGCTACCTGTTCATTGATCATATCAACTCATACATCAGAGCATCTTCTCAAATCAGATAATCATAAATTTCAAACTCATAGATCATCATAACTCAATACCACATCAACAGACTGTAACCATCAACGTCAGACCAAGAAAATTAAATCATAATTGTCAACAGCATGTCATATATTTTTCTTGAGTATGTCCCACTATTTTTCTTTCAGAGAAAAACATACGCGACTTTCTGCAAAGGAACACGCGTACATACACGATTTTATTTCATTGGATCTGCGTACATAATGTGAAATACTAAAAATTTCACTGCTTCAGCTCCCCCTGAGCTTGTATAGTCTGTATATTTCTTACATTGACACATCAGATGCACTGTCAGAAATATAAACAATAAGAATTACCAAACCAACCATGGGAATCACCATATATTTCTCCCCTTTTGATGATACAATACCGATCCCTGATAATGTATCTCACAACACTCTTGCAGTCACTAAGAGAAATAGTATTTAGAAACAGATTGTTGTAGTAGGGTAAACATTCCCTACATTTCTGAACGGTGTTTCTTCTTTCTCTAGCTTTGCTTGAAATTTATTATTATGTGTTGCAAGTTATCCAATCTTCTATTTATGTTCAACATACTTAACCTACAATCAGTGGCCTTATGTACAAAAGAGTTACAAGACAAAAAACAAAATCATCCTTTCTGCCTTGATCTAGGAGATTCTTCAATCATAATGATTCTTCTCTTCTAGGGAATTGTTATTAGATTCATTAGTACTAAGTTCCATAAGTACTTGCAAATATTGATCAGACTCTCCCTCTTCTCTAATTGATAAACCATCACTATCTTCATTTGTATAAAATCTTCTTGTGTTTTCAAATTATTTCCCTTTTTCATGATTTTTTTTATAAGGACACTTAGCAGCATAATGACCAACTCTACAACAAGAAAAACACTTGAAGGGAATCTTACCTCTGAACCTTCATGTACCTGGTTGAAGTTTCCTCAAGAAAATTTCCTCAACTTATTCTGATATATAGCTTGATTCCTTGAGAACATCCTTTTCTTTTCCTTTTGTTGATGCCTTAAATGCAACTTCTCTGATATCTGAAGGACCTCATTTTCTCATTTCAAAGGTTGTTAGAATCTCGTGGAGTTGTACAATAGTAAGGGTCTGCAGATCCTGCTTTCTTTAATGGCAGACACTTTTGACTCGAATTTTGGAGTTAGAGACCTCAATATTTTCTCTACTAAAGTTGAATATTTTATATCTTCACCCATATTTCTCATAGAATTCACAATCTCATCTACTATTGGAAATAAACTTGCAATAATTTCATCATCATGCATTTTGAGAGTTTCATATTGAACTCTAAGGGTTTGAATTTTAGCACTTTTTACCTTGGAATCACCTTCATAGCTCTGGATGATCTTGTCCCATATTTCCTTTGCTAAATTTAGATGCATGACTTTGAAAAATTCTGATATTGTCAGGCTTCCCAATAAGGCATTGACAACTTTTTCATTGGTTTCATATCTCTTCTTTCTTGTTGCATATGTAGGAATGGTTGTTGGATATTGATAAAATCCTTCTACGATTCCCCATTCATCTGTTCCAAGACTTTGTATATAAGCTCTTATTTGTATCTTCTAGAACATTATATTACTTCCATTGAATAGTGGTGGCCTGATAGAAAATACTCCTTCATGACTTCCCATTGCAACAGATCTCATTCAAGCGATCAAACTTCTTTTGAAGGACATGCTCTGATTCCAATTGTTGGGAAAAATACAGAGAGCTGAGAGGGGTTTTAAATTAGTATTTAAAAACTCACACAAACTTTTCCTTTTATTTACAAAATTTTGTACGCGAATTTACTGAAGCCAACAAGCGTATGTATGCAATTGTTATTAAGGAAACTAGCGTATGCCCCGTGAAATTATAATTCAGGTAGATCTTCAATTACTTGAGTTAAACCAATGCATCATTAATTCATTAGACATTAATAAGCAACAAATCTGTGCAGTAAGAACAAAGTAAACCATCACACATGAGAAACACACATGAACACCAGGATTTAAGGTGGAAACCCAATGGGGGAGAAAACCATTGATGTTGTCGTCTTTGTCTTCAATATTTATTATATAGAAAACTACTTACAATATTGTATTGGCGCAGACTCATACCAGGATGCAGGAACCCACCTGCAGAAGGCTACAACCTTCTCTCATTCTCTAGCTCCAACTAGAAGGGAGCTCCAACCCCCTGATCTTGTTTACCAACACCCATTAGAAGGGAGCTACAACCCCCTAATATCATTTACCAGCACCCACTGGAAGGAATATATGACCCCCTCATCTCATTTACTAGCACCCACTGGAAAGGAGCTACGACCCCCTCACTGAAGGCTCCAACCCTTAGCACCACTGTGGACCACGTTTCATAAATTTTCGCAATGGATCCACTTTACTCATTTAAGCTCAATCAAAACCTAAACATATAATTGTACCAAATCAATCATTGAATCACTAGTCAACCAACCACTGAATCACTATTCAATCAACCAATCACTAATCTTCAATCACATGCAACTAGCAGCATCATCAATACTAAAACAACTCATATCTAGATGAAGACATCATTAGTAGACAACAGAAACACAACAATACTGAATAAACGGATCAGACTTATTCTTCAACAAAACCCTAGCTTGCATATGCACCTTCCATAAGGCTTTTCCGTGTACATACGCACTTATCCCGAACACAACCCGCGTACAAATCTCAACATACTTCAGAATACATACGCGACTCTGCATAACAAAACCCGCGTGTATACACACCTTCCATGTGTTGAACTAGCATACATATCTGCCACTAATTCATGACTGCACAACACTTCAAAACTTCAGACAAACTCATATCATAACCTTCACTGCAACAAATATGTGCTAGACCACATATCTAAACAACTCATAAAGAGATCATGCAAATACATAGTCATTTAAGGTCTATTGATAATGATCCATCATTGTATTCACAGGTGCATCATTATTTCAGATCTACCAATCAGTTATAGCCAATACCATGCAAATATACTTCAGATTGAAGTATTCATTAATTACCCTCACTCATGAACCTTTAGCACTTTGATCTTCACCTCCTTATATAGTTTGAGCCTTAGCCAAATCCAAACTAGTGCCGATGGTAATCTTTGACGGGATCAAACGAAATCAAATAAATGTTACTATGCTCAATATTGTGGAATAATACCATGGTAAAGACCCTTGGTATTAATAAAATAGTGTGTCTTCATGTACGCGACTTTGCTTCTTCATACACAACTTTGATTTACCGAACCTGCGTATAATTTTTGAAACTTTACTTTCATAATTCTTCTAACCTAAAACCTTTGTCTCATGATTATGTCATTTTGTTCCATCACCCTGTCACCTCTTAAATGATCTGTGCACTGTTGTACAAGTAGGTTGCAATCAAGGACAACACATGCATCATAATGCCAACAAATGGGGGCTTCTGATTTAATTTTCCCTTAATTAAATTAGAAGAGAAATTGTAATTTCATCTCATGACAGCTTGTATTAGTTAACTAAGTCATAAATACTGAGTTAGCTTAGGAAATTCGATTTGGGGGTCTAAGAGGAGGCATGTAGAGGATTTTAGTATTTTTAGAGGGTCCAGTTATAGTTATTTGTGACTTGTAATTAGTTAACTCAAGAAATTGAGATAAAATCAATTTAACTAGTTCTAACTCAGAGATGAGCTAGTGAGAGGTCGAGTGAATTAAATCCGATTTAATTCACAAGTAGTGATCAATCAGTTAACTGATAATTTTCTATAAATAGATGTCCCATGTCAGCTCTAAGGAACTCCCAATTAAGACTGAGGTTAAAGGGAAGATAACTATCAGTTGTATAGTTAGAAAATTGTACAGGTCATGCATGAGGTCACCAACAAGCCTTAGATGAATTGTGCAATCAATTACAAGGAATTTCCTAATTAATAGGGCCAAAATTCCTTGAGGAATTCGTAAGCAAGGTTGGGCAGGCAGGGGATGATAATTGTTTAAGTATTGAACCGATTTTTCCTAGATCAGAGTGAGATAGTCAATAGAGTGCAAAGGTTTCTAAGTGTGAGGAATAACTTTGTAGTGTTTCATGGTCTTGACTTTATGCAATATACATATAGTGGGGTTTTGAGATTTTTCTTTCTCTGGATGCATCTTGTGTTGTGTGATCGATTGATTTCTATTTATTGCTTGTTTTTTATTATGCGATTGAATTTGGTTTCCACAAATTTGTATAAGTGATTCAGTGTTTTGTTTTAGTAAATTACAAGATCAGATTGAATCCATTGATATAATTTATACATGGTATCAGAGTAGGAATCACTATAGAAGAGAAGAATCAGAGTTTTTTATGAACAGGTATATCGAATTTGCATATTTGTTCTTTAGGACCCGACAATAGACCAAGATGTCTTTCAATGGCTTCACACTCGAATATGCACTCGAGGGAAATTTAAATTACATAGCATGGAAGGACAAGATGGAGGTAATGCTAGAGGACAACGGACTGAAGGAATTCATTAACAGTGATATTCCTCAGCCCGCGACAACTAATTCTCAACAACTTGATCCATGGAAGAAGAATGTAGCAAAGGCGAGAAAGAACTTGTTAGAAGGAGTTCAAGATAATATTGTCTCGAATATCCATGGGAAGGCGACTCCATATTTGATGTGGAAGGCCTTGACAGGTTTGTTTCAGAGTAGCAGCGACCACAGGAAGTTGGCGCTGAAAGACAAGCTCAGAAAAGATCAATATGGAGGAAGGCGACACGATCCAAAAATACTTGATGAAGTTCACTCGATGTAGAGATGAGCTTGGAAGTGCCTGGGGTGATATTTTTCAAGGATGATTTGGTGATCCTAGCACTTCCAGACCTTCCTTGTAGAAATTATACAGCATGCATGTATATATTGGATTCACCCGATCTAACAATGTACTAAAGTTAAATACTGAATCGCTTCTACAAATCTTTTACGAAATTAAAAACACAATCGATAATCACATGAAGCAAAGAAGAATCAATCAAACCAAAACATAGATAATGTTCTGGGGAAATATTACAACTAAAAACCCCACTATATTCTATTGTATATTAAGCATGGATCATGAAACAATTACATACAAAACTCTTCTCACAAGAGCCCTCCAGTACTCAGCTAATTGTATCACAGTGTCATATGCAAAACTGACCAACACATAGCCAATTCTCAGCCTCTAGATAGTCTACCTGCCTTGCGCAATCCCTCATGGTAAAGATCCCTCAAAGCTAGGAATTATTGCCTGCCTTGACTGAAAAAGTATCATGGGCACTCCAATGGGTGTTTGGTTGCATGTGTGCCACCCAATAATCCTATAACTGATAGTCAACTTCCCTTTCACCTAGAAATCAAGTGGGTCTCCACTGGATCTGACATGCATGCAGCTTATAATAGTAAATCCTTAGTTGCATGTGAGATCATTGAACGCCTTCGTCAGATTATCTTTTGGTGAGCGCCTTGGTCAGAATATCTGCATCCTGATCTTTCGTGGGAATGTACTGAAGCAACATGATCCTTTTCTGCACACAATTTCTAATATGATGGTACCAGATATCTATATCCTTGGACCTATCATGAAACACAGCATTAATCAAGATTTTAATGCAACTCTGATTATCACAATGAAGCATTGTCGGATCCATCTGAGAACCAAACAAACCAACCAAGATCTTTCTCATCCAGATATCCTCACATGCAGCTTGACTTGTTGCCATGTATTCCGCTTCCGTTGAATTGAGTGCCACGAATCGTTGCTTCCTAATATACCAGGAAAATGTTGTCGATCCAATGCTAAAGATCCCCCCTGATGTGCTCTTTCTGTCCTATGGACTACCAACCCAATCTACATCTGTGAAGCCATGCAGCTTCACTCCCTCTGTCTGTCTGTAACATAGACCATACTCTGATGTGCCCCTCAAGTATCTTAGGGCATGCTTCCCCGCCTTCCAAAAGAGCTTGTTAGGCTTAACCAAAGCTTGAATCGGCTGGTTAACTGCATAGAAAATGTATGGTCTCGTGTTCACCAAATACATTAGCGAACCCACTAACTGCCTGTAGACAGTAGCATCCACTACCTCTCAAGATGTAGCATCCTCTTTCCTCCAATTTCATCGAAGAGGAGTATCCATGAGTTTTCATCTCTCCATGTTAAACTTACCGAGTGTCTCCTTTGCATACTTTCCTTGAGACACAAAAATTTCACCATCCCACTGCCATATTTTCAATCCAAGGAAATAATGAAGGAGTCCCATGTCATTCATTTCGAACTCCCTTGCAAGATCCTCCTTGCATGAGTGTATCAGCTACTCATCACCAGTCAAAATTAGATCATCAACATAAAGAACAATAAGCAATAGCTTACCCTCAACCACAATCTGGTATAGGTTTGCATCTGCTTCGCTTTTGCTGAAGCCCAGTCTGGGGAAATAGCTGTTTATCTGAGTGTACCAAGCACTAGGTGCTTGCTTCAGCCCATACAACACTCTTTTGAGTCTGCACACATGTGACTCACTGTTGAATATTTCGAAACCTTCAGGCTGCTCTATGTACACCTCTTCCTCAATGATCCCATTGAGAAACGTAATTTTCACATCCATTTGATGAATGCGCCTTCCCATCTGCGCTATGAGTGCAAGGACGGATCTTATGGAATAGTACCTTGCAACATGTGCAAAAGTCTCATCATAATATATCCCCTCTATCTGTGAGAATCCCCGTGCCACAAAACTGGCCTTGTATTTCTCCACACTCCCATCAACAACTTGATTTACCTTGCAGATCCATCTCGATCCAACCACTAATTTGTTGACCGATCTTGGGACTATCTCCCATGCACTATTCTTGACAATGGAGTCATACTCCTCCACCATTGCATCAACCCAAGTTGGTTGTTACACTACTTCCTGAAAGGAATATGGTTTAGTAACAATACATTTGCTCATAATATCCATGTATCCAATAAATCGGTCAGGAGATTGTCTCTGTCTGCACTGTGAAGTAGCGGCTACTACTTTATTTGCATAATCAACTCTCAATCTATTAGCTTCAGTGGTGCGCCTTCTGCCATTTCTGATGGATGGCTCTGCATGAGTGTTTTCCTCCACTCCATGAACCTCCTCATCTGGTTGATCCACATCTTGAGACTCGTTCTTGGGAACCAACAGTTTCTCCTCTGCATTCAAGTTCATCTCCCTCTCATGGGACAACCGCATGGCTTTCACCTCATCAAATTTGATATCTCATCGCACAACAGTCATTCTGTTGTTTGGAAAATACACATGATAATTATGGGATGTTTCAGTGTACCCCACAAAAATACCAACCTTATTTGTTGGTTCCAACTTCTTCCTGACGTCCTTGATCACATGCACATAAATAGATGAGCCAACAATCTTAAAGTGTGAAACATCAAGTTTCTTACCAGTGAAATCCTCTTCAAGTGTACTCATGCCAAGTACTCTATGAGGACAATGGTTTTGCACATGTAATGTTGTATTGCATGCTTCCGCTCACAGATGCATTGCTAGGCCTTGATCATGCAACATTGCTAGTGTTTCACCCACAATAGTTTTGTTCTTCCTCTCCGCGACCCCATTCTGTTGTGGGTTATGAGGCACTATGAGCTCTCTTCGAGTTTCTTCTTTTCTACAGAAGTTCTTGAATTCGTTAGAGATGTATTCTCCACCATTATCGCTCCTAAGAGCCTTCACTTGCTTCCCCGACTCTTTCTCCACCAGTGCCTTAAACTCATAGAACTTAGAGAATGTTTGATCTTTCTTCTACATGAAGAATATCCAAAACTTACGAGAAAATTCATCAACAAATATTACATAGTACTTATGTTTTGTTGTTGAACCAACCGAGAAAGGACCACACACGTCTGTGTGAACTCTCTCAAGGGTCCCCGAAGCTTGGTTTTCCTTCTCATGAAAGGTGGCCTTTACATATTTTCCCATAGTACATCCCTTGCATGTGTCTGACTGCACAAGTGTACCCTTGGGAAGACCAGTAGAAATATGATGCATGACTTTCAAGGCTCCATGGTGAAGATGGCCCAATCGCCTATGCCATAATTCGCCTTCATCCCAGCTCACCACTTGATCTTCCTTACCCATAATTGTTCCGAAGTCATCTACCTCCAGCTTGTAGAGATTCTCAACTCGAATCTCTATTCTCTTGGCTTGTCCCATTGTTCTATGTCGCATGAAATTTTTTCCATCACTAAAAACAACATCATAGCCTCTATCCTCCAACATTGTGACTGAGACCAAATTTTTCTTCATACATGGTACATGCATTACATATTTTAATTGAAATGGTTTACCTAAATCCCTCTAAAAGTTAATGGTACCAATCTTGGTAGCATTGTACCGTTTGTCGCCGCCCATTTCAATATGCATTTGGATATCTTTCTCCTCCAAGTCACTGAAAAGTTCCTTATTTCTCGTCATGTGAAAGGAAGTGCCACTATCCAAATACCACACAGATTCTAATTCACTGGACACCATGCATGCGATCAATGAGAAGTCAAGATAAAATTGCGAGGCAAGGGCCTTGCCAGCTCTAGATCCTCCAACCTTCTTCTTATTCTTCTTTTGTGGACAGTTAGTAGCAAAATTCCCATGCTCGTGGAAGTGAAAACACTTCACCTTGGACATGTCCTACTTCTTTCCATTCTTGGACTCAATTTAGAATGGAATTTATTCCCCCTCCCCTTCCTTGCCTTGGCATCCAAAGCACAATCCTCTTCATCCTCATTCTTATATGAAGATTCATCTCTGGTATTCCGTCTACTCCTCCTGCACCAAATTTGACCATATTCGTTCTCAATCTGGCAGATTTTCCCTTCCATTGATAGAGTCTTGATAACTATGCCA
Source organism: Pinus albicaulis (assembly GCA_034641835.2). Classification (NCBI taxonomy): domain Eukaryota; kingdom Viridiplantae; phylum Streptophyta; class Pinopsida; order Pinales; family Pinaceae; genus Pinus; species Pinus albicaulis. The sequence continues at coordinate 1,652,440,457 of CM076575.1, forward strand.
ACTCTTAGGAAGTCCTAGGAGAGCTAGGCTCACAAAATCATCATCAGCGACAAATCAGCGACAGTTATTCCTACACTCCCAACCTCATCCCGAAATTGGAAAAACTTTGTTAAGTGTACCGGAATAGTGTCATTCTTTTCCATCTTGATCTTCCTGAGTTTACCTTTGACCGCCAATTTCCTATGGTCGCTGCTGCTTTGGAATATATCTGTCAAAGCCTTCCACATTGCATATGGTGTGGCTTTTCCATGGAGGCTTGCAACAATGTGGTCTTGTACTCCCTCCAACAGGATCCTCCTCGCCCTTACCACTTTATTTTTCCATGCATCAAGATTTGCAGCATCTGCCACAACGGGTTTAGGAACATCAGTGTCAATAAATTCCTTTAAGACATTGTCTTCCAGTACTGCTTCCATCCTGTCCTTACAAGAAATATATTTCGAGCTGCCCTTGACTGCATACTATAACCTCAATCCATTGAAAGTCATTTCGATCTTGAATCAATTGTAGCACCAATAAATTCTTTCTGCAAATTCGAATTCTATCCAGTCACAAAATCAGCTCCTGCTTGACTTATGTAATTTCCTCTACTCTGATACTATGTATAAATTATACAACATGCATGTATATCTTAGATTCACTCGATCTAAAAATGTACTAATGTTAAATATTGAATCTCTTCTACAAATATTTTGCGGAATTAAAAAGACAATCACTAATCACATGAAGCAAAGAAGAATCAATCAAACCACAACACAGATAATTTCGTGGGGAAAGATTACAGCTAAAAACCCCACTATATTCTATTGTATATTAAGCATGGATCATGAAAAAATTACATACAAAAATCTTCTCACAAGATCCCTCCAATACTCAGCGAATTGTCTCACACTGTCATATGAAAAACTGACCAACACATAGCCAATTCTCAACCTCCAGACAGCCTACCTTGCTTGCGCAATCCCTTATGGTAAATATCCCTCAAAGATAGGAATTCTTGCCTGACTTGACTGCACAAGTATCATGCACACTCCAATGGGTGTTTAATTGCATGTGTGCAACCCAATAATCCTACAACTGATAGTCAACTTCCCTTTCACCTAGAACTCAACTGGGTCTCCACTGGATCTGACATGCATGAAGCTAATAATAGTAAATCCTCCATTGTATGTGATATCACTGATTGTGAATTAATTAATATTTAATTCACTAGATCTCTCACTAGTGTATCTTCATTTACAACTAGCACAACTGAGTTTAACTCACTTAACTGAGTTAAACTATTTACTTCTTGCATTAACTCATGCATTAAAGAATAATTTGGTTTCTGTTGCTATGTTGGAAGATCATGGCAATGATTTGATCTTCATTGAAGGAAATATGTTCCTTCGTCACAAAGCTACGAGACAGATGAAAAATGTTGAGGTTCGAGTAAAAAATCTCTACAAACTGGATGTAGGAAATTGTGCTGCATTGAACGTACAAGGCGAGAAGGTGGAGAGCCGATACATCATTGAGTTATGGCATAATATATTGGACCATCTACACCATGGTTCTTTTAATATCATGAAAAAAAATTCTACATGATTTCCAAAGGGTGCACTTGTGCAAAGAGATACATGAAAAGGGTGTAAATTGGGGAGTATACCAAGGCCACCTTTCACGATAAGGAAAGTTGAGCAAAGGAGATCCTTGAGATATTTCACTCAGGCGTGTGTGGACCATTATGGCCAACTTCCACAACAAAACACGGGTATTATGTGATTGTTGTTGATGAATTTTCAAGAAAGTATTGGATTTTCTTCATTCGGATTAAAGATCAGACGTTCTCCAAGTTTTGTGAGTTCAAGGAACTTGTTGAGAAATATACAAGGAAGAAGGTGAAGGCTCTGAGGAACGACAATGGTGGAGAATACATCTCTAAAAAATTCAAGAAATTATGTGCCTCAGAAGGAATTTGAAGAGAATTGATAGCACCTCAACCCACAACAAAATGGGGTTACAAAAGGAAAGAACAAAATGATTTTGGGAACAACACGAGCTATGTTGCATGATGAGGGCTTACCGTTTCATTTGCGGGAGGAAGCATGCAATAAAGCAATATTTCTACAGAATCGTAGTCCTCATCAGAAACTTGGCATGAGTATACCAAAGGAGTAATTTTCAGGTAATAGACCGGATGTTTCGTATTTTAATAATTTTGGTTCATTTGTTTATTTCCATGTAAGCAAAGATGTCAGGAAGAAGCTAGAGCCAACAACAAAGTTAGGGATATTTGTGGGGTACATTAATACACCCCATGACTATCACGTGTATTTTCCAGCACACAAGATGGCATTGGTCAAAAGATATGTGGAATTCGATGAAGAGAAATCCATGCAATTTTCCCTTGAGAGGGAGCTTGAGTTGCATGCAGTTGAGGATCTCTTGGCTCCAAAGGATGAACGTTAGGATGCAGGGAAGCCACAAGAAGAGGAATAGAGAGTGGTAGAAAACACTCATGCAAAGCCATCTACCAGAGATGTAAGGAAGCGCACTAGAGAGGCTGACAGACTATTTCTAGATGTGACAGATAATATGGGAGCACCCACATCACAAAGCAGGCATAGAAGGTCCCCGGAGAGGTACACTCAATACATGGCTCTTATGAGCGAATGTATTGAGATAGAACCATCCTCTTTTGAGGAAGCAGTGCAAAAACCAATGTGGCTTTATTCCATGGTTGAGGAGTATGACTCCATTATCAAAAACAGTGCATGGGAAGTAGTCCCAATACTAGTGGGGAAGTCAGTTGTAGGATCCAGGTGGGTCTACAAGGTGAAGTAGGTAGTATATGGGAGTGTGGAGAAGGACAAGGCTATATTTGTGGCCAAAGGGTTCTCTTAGGCAGAGGGGATTGATTACGATGATACTTTTGCACCAGTCACAAGGTACTCATCTATTAGATCCATCCTTGCACTCTCAGCATAGATGGGATGGAAGATACACCAGATTGATGCAAATATATCCTTTCTCAATGGAGTTATCGAGGAAAAGGTGTACATTGAGCAGTGGAAATGTTTTGAGACCTTAGACTAGGAGTCGCATGTGTGTAGACTCAAGAGAGCATTGTATGGGTTGAAACAAGCACCTTGTGTTTGGTACACCTAGATTGAAAGCTATTTCACTGGGTTGGGATTCACCAAGAGTGAAGCAGATGTGAACCTATATCATATTGTGGTTGATGGTAAGATTTTTATTATTTTACTTTACATCAATGATCTGATATTAACAGGTGATGAGTATCTCATAAAGTCTTGCAAAGAGGATATTGCAAGAGAATTTGAGATGAAGGACATGGGGCTCTTGCACTATTTCCTAGGATTGGAAATATGAAAAGAGATGGGAACCTATTTGTATCTCAGGGGAAGTATGCCAACGAGATTCTTAATAAGTTCCACATTGAGGGAAACAAACCCATGGAGACTCCCCTAGCAGGAAACTGGAGGAAGGAGGATGTTACTTCAAGCAAAGTAGTGTATGTTGTTTTTTATAGGCAGCTTGTGGGTTCATTCATGTATTTGGTGAACACACGACCAGACATATACTACGTAGTTAACCAGCTTAGTCAAGCTATGGTTATGCCTACTAGGATCATTTGGAAGGAAGACAAACATGTGTTGAGATACCTCAGAGGCACTATAGAGCATCGATTATGGTACAGACAGATATAGTGAGTGAAGCATCAAGGCTTCACTTATGCATATTGAGCAATGATTCCATCCAACAGGAAGAGCACATCAGGAAACAGAGATCATTTTCACTCAGTTCAGCGGAGGCTGAGTACATGGTGGCTAGTTAGGGACCATTTGAGGCCATCTAGATGAATAAGATACTTGTTGGTTTGTTTGGTTGACAGAAGGATCTGATAGTGATACATTGTGATAACCATATTTTCATCAAACTCTCAGTTAATTCAGTTTTTCATGACAATTCCAAGCATATTGATATTTGGTATCATTATCTCAGAGATTGTGTGCAGAGGCGGATTATGTCATTAGAGTACATTCCCATGGAGCAGCAGGATGCATACATCTTGACGAAGGCTCTGGAAAAAACAAAATTCAAATTCCACAGAGACAAGATCAGGGTAGAACATAATCCCTTTCTTAGTTATAGGGAGTGTTGTAAAGGCACCAATAAATGGCACCCAATGGGGGCTTATTTAATTTTTATTTAATTAAATTGGAAGAAAAATTGTAATTTCATCTCATGAAAGGTTGTATCAGTTAACTAAGTCAGAAAAACTGAGTTAGCTAAGGAAATTCGAGTTGGCAGTCTAAGAGGAGGCATGTAGAGGATTTTTCTATTTTTAGAGGGTCAAGTTATAGTTATTTGTGAGAAGTAATTAGTTAACTCAAAAGCGAGTATAAATACCAATAGATTGAAACCAAAAATGAGAAGATATATTGTGTTACACAATAGGGGATGATATTTTTGAAAGCTATGGGGTTGAGGCCTTTCCCTCCTATCACTTTACTATGCTTTCCCAGCCTATAAAGTGAGAGAAATAGAAGCTCGAGCCGTAATATTGCAACAATAGCTCCATTGTCGATAAATGAAAAGGGATTTCAAGCATCATATGTTCCCTCATTTGTTTGAGAATCCCTCACAAAACCCACCACCAAACCAACCAAGGAACCCATGCAAAAAAAATAGCAGCAGCAAGAGGAATAATAAAAAGAAGGTCATGGGGTTATTGATACCAAATATTGTCAGTCCTACAAAGGAAATAGCATAGGCAAAGCATAAGGTATGTGCATGTCTGTGATAGTTTTGGTTTAGCTAGGAAAATTTCTTCAGTTTCAAAGACCAACCATGGGAAGAGTATGTGTATGCATTCCAAATATGCCCTTTTCTTAGGGTATGGTTTGGGTGCCCTAATCTCATACAACACATAAAAATATATATTTTTCTTCACAGTTACTATATAGTCTATAGTTTGAACTTATGAATTAGATAATATTTCTGTGAGGGAATTTAATAGCATACACTGAATAGGTATTTGTGTGGATGTGTAACTTTAATGATTTAAATAAAACTAAGGTTCGCAGGTGATCATGTTTTATCTTTGTTACTAACAATAACCATGTCTAGTATTGTCATTACACAATTTCATGGTTTTTTTCTCGTATAATATAAAAATCTAGCTCCAAGGTACAACAAACTTTCTTCATAAATCTAGCTTCCTATCATAAATCTAGGAAATTACCTTTCTAATTCAGGTTTGTCATGGATTCATGGAGTCAGTGTGGGATTAGAGCTGCCATTCCATTGAGTCAGTGTGGTTTCATTCAGTTGCATCCTCATCGCTAAAACCAATGCCCCTTGAACAAAGAGAAAAAGAGGAATACTTCCTTGCATGGATGTCCAGGTGGCAGTTGTACAAGGCCATAGAAATTTTTCAAAAGGACGGGGATTTCATGAAAAAATTTACTTACACATTAATGGAGAATTCGGGTATGTCGAATAACATTTAATGTGTTTAAATAATGCTAACATTAGTTTAAAACCTTCCAAAATGCAAAGGAAAGAGATGATTATAATATATTGTTTAGCCTCCTCGCCTCCGGAAGAGGCCAAATCAGACGGTGAATGATATTGCATACACTATAAGTTTAAAAAAATTTCTTATTCACAACAGTCATGATAGTAACTGATGATCCCTGGCATTGCACAAATATGTTGCAAATCCCAAGGGCTTCTCAACTTAAATTATCAACCCGAGGTTCGTACAAACTTAGTGTTGACGGTGCTATATGCACAACAAGTTAGGTACTACTCATGTCACCATCATTCATGAAATCAGATCAAGGTGTTCAGAGACCACTCCTCCAACTAATTACAATGAAAAAATTCTTATGAAAGCATAAATGAACATGATTCTAACTACAAAGGTGAAAATGGCATTCATTAAATGTATATGCTAATTGAAATTACATGAAAGCAAAAGGCTTATATATTTGCAAAAGTACATCATGCTACTTTACTTGCACACTTAATCAAATCAATAAACTAATTGCATCCATCATTTGTTTGCTCACACTTTCTTGCAAATGAGAAATTAAATCTTTAACATACCTATGAAGAAAAATTTAATTCTAACTATGTTTTGTTATCTCACGGTTGCAGTGAGGAAAGAATGAGGTTGGAGTGGTCATAGAGTCTTCCCTAATCATCAAATCACATTGTGGGGTGAATTTTTCAACTTAACTATAATAGATTCAAAGTATGGAGCAAAACTGGTTGAAGAAAATAATGTTACACGTCTGCTAAAGGAGGTGCTACAGGAGGTCCTATATTGCTATAAGAGGCCCTATTTTGCTACAAGAGGAGGCTCTAAAGATTTTAAGAACATAAATTGTGTCTTGAAGGTCAAGGAAGTTGGATGATGGTAGAAGGAGGTGAATGAAGGGTGTGGGAGCCCCTTAGCCAAGCCTAGTACCCCAAGAAGTTCTATCTTGCACCAAAGTTTATGCCCACAGTGTCCTTCATTTACCTTAACTGGGTGAATTCAAAGACAGGGTTTGGAGCAAGGTTAGGTTCCTAGGAGGAACATGGAAACGTCCAAGTGGATGTGGAAAGGTGTTCCCACCCTTGCAGAAAAGTTAATAATCATGGAAAACATGAGTTTAATTTTATTGAAGTATGCTCTAACCTACAACACAATTCCAATTGCCAAACCAATGATGTTAACTCCTAAGTTTCATAGATTAAGCATGCAAAAAAATTGCAATATAATACTTAAAAATTTCATGGAAATCATAAAAAAGTATTTTTTAGTTGTTATTGTGGATCTTTCCAATCACTCTTCCCATAAGAAAGGTGATAGGAAAGTCTGCAATTAATTTTTGTTATGATATAACATCTATGGAAACAAGGAAAGAATTCCAATACTTTGAAACAAGAAAAGAAGTAAACACAAGAGGGGGATTAAAGCCTATGAGTTGGGCCCAAACCCAAGGTTTTAAACCCTCCAAAACTAACTCAGATGTGGACCAATGATAAACTTCTCATCAACAGAAATTGGTAGTCACATACATCATATGAAAGATAGGAATAACAATGTCAAGCACTATCCTCTCAGTAGATACTCGTAGCTGCAACAAAAATTTTAATCCTAATGGGCCTCTTAGCTAGTTTATTTATACAGAAAGGTAGTTGATGACAACTCCCTTGAAAGAGGAGTGATTCCCTCCAAGATATCAATATTTGTGGATCTGTTCCTCCTTGATATTCACATGTACTTGGAGTCCCTTGACTGCTAGTAAATTCAAGCTATGAGTGAGGATTTTTTTATCTCAAGCCAAATTAGAGAGTTAATGAGGTAGATAAGGACCCTCTATTCTCTCTTGGTTGTCTCCATCAAGCCTCTGCATGGAAAATGCCTCAGAAAATGCTTCTTTTTCTGCAAATTAATCGCATTGGGCCATAGAATATGACAAACACCCTTTATTTTTCCTACTAAGCATATTATGGCTACAAAATTGAATTAATGTGAGAAAATGAGAGTTTTAAGGGCTGGACGATAGCGCAATGAACTTCAAAATATACCTATTGATGGGACCCATCATAACCCCCCTACTGAAGGTTTTTATCACCCTCTGAGCAACTCAATCACTGATATGGAGCTCATTCATGGCCCTAGTGGCCTCTCTGACATCCCACCTCAAATAGTGTGCCTTCCTGTGGATAGAAACCTGAATTTTCCATTATGTATGTCCATTCCTTTTGTTCCTCTTCATAGTTTCTTCCTTCTTGTAATCCCAACAATACTGGAAGTCTATTTTTGAGTCCTATCCACCTAATCTTCAGCCTTTGCGTGATTATTTTGTATAGTGTGGTTCTCTCCAATACATTCCTTAGTATTTTTAGGGAGTGATGTTATCTGATTTGTAAACTATGAGGAAAGGTCTACCATCTTCTTTAGAAAGCCTGCAAACCTTCTTTCCCTACCATCCTAAAAGTGTCCTCAAAATTTAGGATGGATTTCTCTTGGGTTGCTATGTACCTAGGTACCAATTCAGGATCAAAGGAGATAAGATTGTGGTTGATGATGATAGCCTTGGGGCTCACTAGTTCTGCTCTGATATATAAGGGATCCTTCTCTTATTTTATCATCATCCTTTTCACTTCTTCAACCCTTGCCTCCTCATGGATCAACCAAGATGTTAATGCCATCAATTGCATGTCTCCCAATCTTGAGTTGGGGTCCCATAAATTCATGTTTGTAAGGATCAGATTGTGCATGTAAAACTAAACCAGTTTGGCTCGATCCTGAATCCTTGCCCTTCTACAAAATTCAATGAGTTTCCCATAGTCGTGTAAATGAAGGGAGCCATATTGTGTTAATGTGTTAATTTGGAGCTACAGCCACAGCTTCTTGAGGAAAATGGCATAGGATTTGGATGGTTTCTTGCACTATATGTCTTCCATAGATAGACTTGTCATAGTACCAAGTTGTGTCTCTTTTTATTTTAGTTGTTCTCTTACCCTTGTGTTTTATGCCTGTAGCTTCTCTCTCATGATTGACTCCCTTAGTTTCAAATCATTCAATTCCTTTCCCATTTCATTGAATTTCTCTTCCATGAGGCCCACATCTTCTACATTTTTGGATTTTACAATTTGCATCCATCTATTTGTTATGCCTCTTTCCTTATCTAACTCAAAGAAGATTGGGATGGTGAATATCTGAGGTATAATCCTACCTCCATCAATAAATTTATAGTATTATTCCAAATTGGGTTGTGGGTCAGGCTCATGGAGCCCTTAGAGGCCTTTTTCATCTTCTTTTGAGGTGGTTGCCCCTTCTTGTAGAACCTCTTGTTGCTCCTGTAGCAACCCTTGTTTCTCTTGTAGCTGATTTGTATCCTCCTGTAGCTCTTATTTTTCTTCTTGTAACAAGGAAGCGTGTATCTTGAGGCTCTTAAAGGTGACTGATCTAGTGGTGGGCCTTCCCATGGGTAGTGCAGTTTGCTTGGTTTTATCCTTGGGAGAGGTAACTTTTCAATTTTTCCCTCACTAGGTCTCTGTTATTCCTTCTTTCTTACTGACTCATCAATAATGATAGGTATTTTTGAAGGAGTTTGAGGCTTTCCTCTCCTTATCTCGGTGCTCTTCCTTGTTTTAAAGTATAAGGTACCTTGCCTTGGATGCCTTGTTTTGGGATTGATAGGTGTGCCCAATGTGGTCAATGTGGCAACTACTTCTTGCTATGTGTTTCGTGGAGACAGACTTTTTTGTTGCCATTGTTTTTTTTTCTCTTAAGGCTTGGAGGTCCCCTCAGGGTTCTCCTGCTCTGTTCTTTGTTTCTCTCCTTCTCTTTCCTCAGTTTTTGCTTTTTATTCCTTTGTTTTTTATGCCTCCTCTTCTTCCTTGTTTCCTTCCCTACCTCCAATACTAGAGGTTGGTGTTTTTTCATGTGTGATGGTTTGGGTTTCAATGAAAATTTTCTTGTCCATGTCTACAAAATCAGTCCATAGAACAAGGTTCCTTAGGTGACTTAGAGCATCCATAAAAGTCAACTTAATGAGGACATGGTGGGAAATATGTTGGTGCTTCCCTTCCCTCACTTTTTGGTTCATTTCAATCATAGATTGCAAGAGGAAATGGGAAACATTAATTTTCTATGGAATGGGTAATTCTTCTTTGAATCTTAGCTCATGGAGCAACCTAAAATGTCAGGCATATACAATTGTCAATATCCCCTCTCAAGATATGTATTTTAGGATGTGATAGGCCACTTAATCCTAGGGGTAAGGTAGGCTCTCTCTTCTCGCTCCCTTTTTATCTTCTACATGTTTTTATCTCTTAATGAATAAGTTATTCCTATTGTAGCACTCACTACTTTATCCTCCTTGCTCCATTGAATTACTAAAGGTAAGTCACTCTGGTTATCAATTTAGCATTTAAAGAGATGTAAAGTCCTTTGACAACAGTAGTGACACTATATTCTCCATGAGGATTTAGTACCGTGGAAAATGCTTGGGTTATATCATCATCATACCCATTCAATTGTTCAAAGAAGCCCATCCACTAATGTCTTAGAAAAATATTTACCACAGGAGGATGTTAATGAATTATTTTTGTGTCTGTGGGTTCTTTTATGTTGAAACTTCCCCCCATTTCTCCTACTGCTCCTTCTCAAGGCTACTTACGTGTGTTTTAAATTTTGGCCTTAGAGAAATCTCGATTGTAGAGAAAGTGTCATGTTTTCCTTTTTATCGGAGGGGGAGAAGGATGCTAATAATTTTTTATCAAAACAAAATTTCCTCTGTACATATATTGCCTTCACATATAATAATTTCCAATGGTAACTAGTGCACAATTATTTTCTATAGGGTACTTAATTCAAGCAGAATTATCCATGCAGATGTATGGAAATCAAAGAGGGATAAATCCACTTACTATTTTCAAGATAACTTTGTCATGTGCATGAGGGTTTGAGGACAACTTTGGCTAGTTTTGGCTCCCTTTTTCCTTTGAATTCTCTCTTGTAGCTTCCTTTCGGGCCTCCTGTGGCACTTCAAATCCTCCTGTAGCTCCTACAAATATAGTTCAAAGTGGCTTAGTGGAACCCTAGGAAGTCTTTGATAGCACTAGCTTGTCCTTCTCTAACTATTTTCTAGAAATGAGTGATTATACAAATGGAATCGAACCTTGTACTTAATATTCATTTTTGTGATAAACGCTCAGAGCGCTTTGCTGACATGGATCTTGAACGAATTTCCCTTTTTAACCATTGTCCCCACTCCTTGAAATCATCACCATGTTCCTCGTTATCATCACCTTACTCCTCGTATTCAACACCTCATTTAGGTTAAATTTTCCACGTTGCATGTGTGACTGAATGAAATTTAGTTTACTAATCGAAGGTGGCCAAGTTTACAGGCCACCTCCAGCCCATAAAAAATTCCTTTCTCGACCATTACACAGTTTATCATTATATACACAGGAAAGAGGTGAGGGTTTTCATACCTGATCCTACCTATGATGTCAAATTTCTGGAGAAGCTTGCATGTTGGAGTTGGATTTCATAATATGATGATCTTGAAGGTGTTTATTTCCTTTACTTTCTTCTGCACAGGTCCTCATAGCTTGATGATCCTTTGACTGATAAATTTTTTGTGGGTGCAGGTTTCTTCTTAGTGTCCAATTAGTTGGTGGTGGAGCAGATGGATTATCTCATATATGCTTTCTAATGAGGGTTTGTCCCTTCTTAACTTCATAAATGGCTTCATGATGCTAAGGGTGGCTAATTATTCTACTCTGTGGGTGGAAAAAAAATTGATATTGAGTTGTGTTGTAACTGTACAAGCTGCTACAGGAGGAATATCCTTCCTGTAGCAGTCACTTAATTCCTCTTCGAGACCTCATATTGCATGTTTGATTGAGGGCAAGTCATAGAAGGTATAAGGACATGATTAAAATCATCAAGACATGGTGGATATGTTGAAGGCAAAGACTCTTTTTTTATGTAGGGAAGATTGGAATTTGAATATGACTCTTTCCTAGATTGAATGGATGATTGATGAAGGTGATATGGTTGGACCTCTCTCAACATTTCCTAAAGAAGACATGACCTACTAACCCCTTCCTCCTATCAGATCTGCCTCTTGTAGCATTTTAGGCTTCTCTTGTAGCATTTTTGTTTGCTCCTGTAACATTTCAGGACAGTCTTGTAGCACTTCAAAAAGGAGGCAAAAAATGATTATATTGTTGGCTAGATGATTTAAAGAGGTAAGGAGGTGAGTGAAGAGGGTGAAAATGCAATGGATGGCTAGAAAAATGGAGGACTGAATTTGTAGAATATGTTTTGTATCCATGGTTCTATTGACTATCTGGAGTCCTGCAAAAGAGAGATGCTAACAAATTTAGTGTAATAACTCCTTCATTGATTTTTTTTTATTATTTTATTATTATTATTTTGAGACATGAAAGTTGCCTCTGCAGAGGTTTTGAACCTACATGCTTACCCTAGGTTTCTCAGAGGAAGTTTTTACTTGTGGGTCTTTTCATATTTTTATTTTCTTTTTCTTTTTTTGAGGTTTTCACCTAGGCCCTTTATTTCTTTTTCTCTTATTTTATTTTATTTTTAGAAGTTGTGTGGATTGAGGATTGTGAGCCTCCCAATTACATTCAATTCTCTGTTGATTGAAATAATAAACACTTCATTGTACATAGGTATATTTTACAAATTCAACCTATAACCATTGACAAGTAAAGTGTTTAAAATGCAACAAGATGATGGAGCTTAGTGAAATGAAGTCGCCTTCACTAAGTGGGCCCGCAGGCTATTTTTGGCGCAAAGTCTATTTTTAGACTATGTCTATTTTTAGACATATGGATCATGGTCTATGAGTTGCAAGATGCTATTTATGGATGATTGGTCGAGTTGGTAAAAATATATGGACCTCTATTTTTAGATTATGGGCGAAGTCTATTTTTAGACTGCCGGGCTAAAAATAGAACAGTCGAATATTATTAGCTCTTAATAATATTTGGACTATAAACATTATCTTATCCTCTTGCAGCACTTCATTTCAAGCTACGGATGTGGCCCATGCAGCTGACAAAGGAATTATGCTATTTCTAGGGTTTGGTTGAGCTATTGCATGTTTGACTTTAGTTAGAACTCATGTGGCAGAGTTTGGTGGAGTTGATGGAGCAGTTGATGGAGTTGTGTTTGGTTTAACTTAGTTGAACTAGTTGTATTTAGTTTAACTGGTTAATACACTAGATATGAGTTGGGTGAATTAATTATTAATTAATTCACTAATTATTAACTCATAAATCAACTAAAGAACACATCATTTAACTCAGTGCATGTACAGTTCAGTGAAGACCAGTGGAAGAGATAGGTGAAAGAGTCGGTTTGCTATTAGTTGTGACATTAGTTGTGCATGAGATTTGCACAATCATTGGAGGAGATTGCCAATGAGGATTGCACAGTACAAGCCAAGGGAATTCGAACTTGGTTCATTTTATTCTCATCTTGGATTGCGCAGTAGAGGCAAGGAAAACAGTGGAGGAGATTTGAACCTGTGACCTGATTCAGATCTGAGCTAGTTTGTGTGTAGCATGTGGAGATAGTACTGAGTACTTGTGAGGAGTATTGTACTATGTATTGTTACATGTTCTCTTCATTATAATATAACAATAGCTGAGGGGTTTTCAGCTATAGGCTTTCCCCGTTACATACTGTGTTATATGTGTAATGAATTGATGTTCTTATGATGGCATACCGCTTGTTTTATTTCCGCATGTGATGATTAATGGTAGAAGAGATTATGTGTTATGCATGCAATTCGAATTAATGTGTGACCAGGATAATCTCAACGAATAAACTTCATTATTCAGCAAATTTCTACATAAAGGAATCCCTTCCTCATCAATTGTTCTGATATGGACAAGCCCATTCTCATGACATTTCTCTACTAGATAGGTACCGAGCCATATTTTCATTAAATTTCCCTTGAAATCCTTGAATTTGGAATCATAAAATAGGGCCCAATATCCTTCTTGAAAATTCTTCTCTTTAATATGTTTGTCATGCCAAATCTTCCTTCGTAGCTAGATTACCTCATTGTGCAGGAGATCTTGCAGCCTAAATTCATTTAGACCATTGAGTTGGAGCAACCTATATTGTTGTGTTGTAGTGAGATCCAAGTCTAACTAAGGTTCCATCCTTAAGGTGTTATATTCAAAATCAATAGACAATAGGGCCTTCTTCCCCTAGAATAGTTCAAATGAAGTGAATCCAGTGGTGATCTTCCAAGTGGTGTTGTAGGCCCAAGCGGCTTCCACAAGTATTTCTACCCAATCTATTCTGTTGTTGATAACAACCTTGGTTAGAATGTTATACAATGCTATGTTTGTCACCTCCACCTTCCCATTTGATTGAGGGTGATAGGCAGTGGATGTCATGTGCCTGATGTGGTGTTGCTTCATGAGATATTCAATCAGATTTGATGTAAATTGTGCTCCTTGATCCATGACCATCTCCCTTGGAAAACTACACTTGTAGAATATGTTCTCCCTCAGAAATTCAACCACCTTTTTTCACAGTTGTTTCCTTCACTACCTTTGTTTCAACCCATTTAGTCAATTAATCATTACGTGCAATGATATATTTCTTCTGTCCTGATGGGGGATCAATAGGTCCAATGAAATCCATGTCCCACTTCTCTTCACTTGAGGTTGTAAGGGAATTTCATCCTTATGTGTGCGCTTACCCATCCTTTGCTACTGATCACACCTGGTGGTGTACCTACTTGCATCATGATGTAAAGTTGGTCAATAATAACATTCTTATAGAACTTTAAAGGTTGTCCTCTTAGTAGTAAAGTGGCCCCCACAGGGGTATCTTGACACACAAGTTCTTCAATTCTCCTAGAAGTTCATCCTCTTATTGGGTGTGTTGTTTAGGGTGGACCAACCTTTCACGATAAGGATGTGCATTGACTTGAGGGACACTCTCTTCCTTCTCTTCTTCAAGATCTTCAGGTGGAGAAGGTGAGTGATTATCTTGGATCGCCTTCCCAGATCTAAGGTGGATCTCTTGGATTTCCACATCATAAGCAGGATAGGATGTTTCCCCACTGTAAAACTATTGTGCCTACTTATTTTTTTCATTCAGGTTGGGTTGAGCAAGAATTTGAAGTTTCGTAGGTGGATTTTGGTGAGGAGGTTGCGGTCGAGGTTGAGGTAGAGGTAGTAAAGCAGGAGACTACGTTTTTTTAGGCCTCCGCACTGGTGAAGGGTTTACCCATTGGGAATATTGGGGTGGATATGGTTAAAAAGGAGGGTTGATAGGTTGAGGAGGATATTGAGGAGCATAAGGATAAGGAGGAGGTGTGGACCATGATTTATGATCGGAAGGGTACCAAGCCTGGAAAGGTGCATTTCGATTTGGATTGAAGTGAGGATAATGTGTACCTTGCATGCCTTGTGGATATGGTTAAGGACTTGGGGGTATCCTTTGGTTAATGAAGCAAAAATTATCTAGACCACCTTCTACCCCTTCTTGGCATACAACCTTTAGTCCTGGAAGAGAGTTACATTTATCTATTGCATGATTATTTTCATACAATAAGAAAACTTCTATGACATTCAGTGGACATTCATTCCTAAGATGTCTTTTAGTACATCTAGGGAAAAATATAGCTAGTGCCCTTTCTACTTCCTCTTTCGTCTTTTTTATTTTCATAGTATCCATTTGCAAGGAAAATGTATGCAACATTTCACTCTTAAAATCTCCCAACATAATTCCTATCTCATTCTTGATGGTTGTTGTGGAGGGAGAGGAACTGACCAAGCTTTGGCTAGACCTACCCTTTTTTGTAGTAGCCCTACAGTGATTCTTGAATATATTTTTGATGTCATCATAAGGAAATTGGTAGATAACTCATCCATATAGCATGTTGAGGTTTCCATTACATCCTCCCCGATCCCTTAGAGAAGAACTAGCTTTAGTGACTCAGGATGAAGGGTATAGTTGGCCCTCCTATAATTGAGTTGAAATCTTTCCTCATAGTCCTCTAAGGATTCATCGGGTCCAAGGTTCATCCTAAAAATTTTCCTCATTCGTTTATTTGGACCTACAGTAATCCTGGTATTTATCATTGAAGGCTTGTTGGATTTGGGCCCAAGTAGTAATGTTGCCTCTAGGTAAACTCATAAACCAGCGCAAGGTTGCATCTTTGAGGGTAGAAGGAAACATTTCATCTTCTGCTCATTAGAGACATAGTCATAGGTCCTACCGACAACAGCAAACTCAAACATGAAAGTGTCAGGGTCCTCAAAGGTTAGGCCATGGAAATGTGGAAGGGAAATAGGGCTTATATTTTTCATTCTAGCCTCTCCATTGGTTTCTTTGATAGGTAAAATTTGTTTGCTCGTATTTTCAGCCATAGTTTGGGTAGGTGAGATATGTTCTTCTTCTCCTATAGGTTCTTCAAAAATTTCACGTTGCTCACCTAGAGGATCTTCTAACTCCCCTGTAGTCAGAGAGCTAAATTCACAGTCACCAAAGAAGAATGAAGGTTGACTGCTTGAGGGGGTGGGGGTTTTTGGTAAGAATTTCCCCTTATTATCCCTACTCCTACGAGGCATGGAAGAACAATTTTATTTATGAATTTTTATTTTATTTTTCAAATAAATAATACTAACGCAAAAAATAAAAAAACAAGCATTCTTAAGTAGAAACAACACCTACTTAGACACCTCCCCGACAACAATGCCAAAAAGTGATGAGCCCTACTATTGCACCAAGGATGTTGCAACTCCCAAGGGCTTCTCAACTTAAATTATCAACTTGGAGCTCGTACAAACTTAGAGGTGACAATGTTATATGCACTGTTGATTATATCATCCACCCCTTAATGTCCTAAGAAAGGTTATAAAGGCAGATTACCCGTCAGTATTAAGAAGCTAATGTTTTGAAGGGTGTGAGAGAGAAATAATACCTAAATGAGTCGTATATGAAAAGGGGACAAGCACACTTTATAATAAGGCAGGAGTAAGTCAAAGCTCTTAACCGAAATAACAAAATTCTAAAAGGCACAGAGAAAATGATATAAGGTGGGACCGGCTCGTGTTCAGCACACACACACATAACAAAGAAACGCACGAACCATTCCGGGGGGGGTCACGAATGGTAGGGGGAAGGCGGAAGTCTCCCCCCCCAGAATTCTGATGACGTGGCAAGAAAGACGCCAGGGGTTGAGCACTCTGTGGGGAAAACGGCCGTGGGTTTAAATTTGTTACAGAGATCACCTCGCGTCCTTTGTGGGCCGGTTCCCAAGGTACAGCTGTCACCACGATCCAATGGTAAGGTAAGTCCTAGGACACCCAGTACAAGACCAGTACCGGCATTTAACCCGACACACAGTATCCACCTAACTAAATTCTGATACCCAATCCCCTGATGCCACGCATCTCAGTGTTAGCGTCCTTATGATGTCAGCCCTACTAGCTACCCCCTGTCATCGCTTCCCGAGATGTTTTTGGCTTGTATAACCTTGTTCCATGATTTACTGTGGTAAAATACTCTTTGTTTATGGTTACTGTGGTAAAATACTCTTTGTATAAGCAAAAGCGTGAGCGCCCAGTACCAGGTCTGCCCAGTCGTTGTCAATCTCCCTACGTCATTTCCTCGAGCATTATTTCTACTTCGCAAGTACTCCATCCCTTTTATACTATCTGCTTTCCTTTCGCTTGTAAATTTTTATAATGGTCATGGGTAAAGTCACGGTCAAGAAATTAGAGCCTGAAACTCCCCAAGCCCATGAATCTAGGGCTACCCCTGGACTCGAGCCTTTCACAGATTTGCAAGCTGATATCCAAGACCTGCAATACCCATTATTCATTAGTAGCGTCAAGCCTGAGCTGTTTAGGAAGCATGTGGAAAACAAAGATAGGTTTCGAGTCGTTTTGTCTGGACTGTATCATCAGATTACTCCCCCTGTCTACCCAGTGGTTGAATTCATTTGTTGGCTCCAGGATGCTTACGATGACTGTCGGGGCATATTCCTATCTTCTCAGGGGAACAAAATATTCAGCATATCCCCTGAAATCATCAGAAAATCTCTCTTTTATCCTGCTAGTTCGAATTACGTCAGTTTCAATGAAATGATACTATTTCATCAGTTTTCTAAACTGCCATGGAGGCAACAGAGTGATTTCATCGCTACCATTACTGACTCTCATTTCACAAATCTCCCCTTTGTAGATTCAATGCCCCTGATTTTATTCAAGGAGGACCTTCAGCCTACCCTTGCACTTATTGCAGGGCTATTAGGTGTAGAAGGGTTCGTCCGAGTCTCAAAATAATGCATAGCTTTTTTGTGGTTAATGTCTCAACCCAGTGTCGTCTTAGATATCCCTGGTTTTTTGGCTTCAGCCATCCAAACTCAGTTCCAAGATCTCTCAGATATGGGTCGTTTTCGTTTCTGTTCCTTGGTCTTTTATCTTTTCATCTTCCAACAGGCCAACAAGTTTGAGGGTTTGGGTTTAGAAAAAGTCTATAGGATAAACTCACAGCCAAGACTAGTTTTTGACTGGAATCTCGCAACACATTAGTTGGAAAATGGGGTAGGTTACTCAAGTTTCCTAAATGATTTCATGCCCATAGCTTATACTATTATCCATGATTCTCCTCCGCCTAGGATTTTTCCTGAGCATAAGAAATGGTTGCAGTGGAGTGAGGCCGAAAGCACTGGATACTGGTATCTTTTTTATCACTATACTGAAATCAAGGTTTATGGAGCCAAAGTCTCTCCATACCAATTGCCAGTTTTTCCCGCCCGACGGATCTACGCTTTGGAATACCTCCGGCAGACCTTAAAGGCTGACCAGCTCCACTTCCTCCCTGCAAAAAAGGGATTTATTCTCAAGCTTCCTACAACCATTGACCCTTTCATCGTTAATTCGAGGCACGCCCTTCCCGTGGTGGAAAATCTGCTTCAAGGTATGGATTTAAGGCAAGGGAAATCTTAGCCCTATGATCTGAAAGGCATCATTTCAAACAAAAGGAAGAAGATTAAATCAACCCCTTATAATCATGAAACAAGGCCCTTCATCGAATGGCGAGCTAATATTGAAACCTGGCCTTTGCTTTCACAGATGGAGACCGATTCATCTACAACAAGGGAAAAGGAAGATACTTCTTCAACGAGAGAAGCAGATCAGAAATAGGTGGAGGAGGTCGGCATGTTGGGAGAAGGTTCTCCTCCTTCTAAAAGGCGAAGAACCAGGACCAGCAAAGCAGAAGGCATGGGAGATGAACAATTGCTACAAAGTGAGACACTTTACGGTCAACCAAACAGGAGAAAAGCAGGCTTTGTAGTGATACGAGATAGCACGGTTTCTTCTGACTTCTCATAAATCTCTCAAGCTATCTCAGCTAGCAACTCTAGAGGAGAGAGCGAAAGTAGGATAAGGAACAGAACAATCAGAGAAAAACACTTGTCTGAATTAGAAGGATATGTTGATAAGTACCATACCAAGTTTTCATCTGCAATTGACCTGGACAAAGAACAACTAATACTGGCTATGACTGAAGCAAACTTAAACCCAAAGGCTAGTACTACCAGTTATAGAGCCCTGTAAATAGCAATAAACATGTCCCAGGTCCTGCCAATTGACAAGTGTAATTTGTTCCAATGTTTCAATGATATGCTAAAGGACGAGGTAGTAAATCTCTCCCTCACTCTAAGAAAGTTACAAACCAAGCATAACCAAGTGCTTGAAAATCTCAGAAGGGAGAATATCAACTCTCGTGCACTCTCGAATGACCTACACAGTCTCCAAGAAGTGGTAAAATGGAAAGAGAAGGGTAAAGCAGACCCCCAAGGCCATCTTATCGCCGAATTGCAAAGGTAGGTCGCAGCCCTGAAGCACAAAATGAACATACCCGTTACTCATCATGTACAAATCGTTGAGTTATTCCAGGCAGAGAAAGATAAGGCAAGCCTGGCCGACTCCCTTGCAAAGGAAAGGGAGGAGAAAGCTAAAATTTCAGAGGAGATGGCTACTCTATAGGGAAGAATGGATGAATTGCAGATAAGCTGGGATACCCATGTGTGTGCTCCACCAGCTCTGGAAGGGACTAGCTCACTATCAAAGCAGTTGACCAAAACACTAGCTGGACTTCAAGTGGTAGAAAAGCAGGTCTCAACGGCACGTCAGAGGATCAGCGAGCTCGAGGCCCTCCTTGCAGAAAACTCCAAAAAGGTTGTTGCTATGAAAAAAGAGATGGAGGAGGGAAAACAGGAGAAAGCCCAGCAAGAGAAAACTATTCGAGAGCTCACCAACTTAATAAAGGGAAATATCACCCTCTTGGACACTCGATGTTTAATTTGGACTGAAATGATCATGGAAGTGAAGAAGCGTTAGGAATTCTTGAATATCATTGAGGAAAAAAGGGCCAATGTATGCCTTTTCAGAAGAACACTTCATGAAGGAGGTACTGATGCCTGCAATAAGGTACAAAACTCAAAGAGGTATATTTCCCTTTTAAAAGAGCTAAGTCCATAAGAGGTGGTCAAGCGGGGTATTAGGAGCAGATTCAAGGAAGCTGCGGAATGTCAGAAGGTGATAGATAAAGAGTCCTCACGTAGCATGGCTTTGAACGTTTTGGAAAAGGTGGTAGGCAGTTTGGAGCAGTTTGAGGCATATTGGACAGAGATAACACTTGTAGGACTCCCATCATGCTGGGAGCCTTCCAACGCAGTCCTACAGCCACTACCAGTGTATCAATGCCGACTAAAGGAAGTAATGAATCAGACCGATATACCTTCCGAAAAGTCTGCTCGACTTAAAGCTGAAACTATAGTTTCAGTCCTCAGCAAAGAGTTTTCGCTTATGCATCAAGTGAAATATAAGATTCCTACTCAGGCAAGTTACGAAGAACTTACTGAGGTTTACATTAAGGCAGAAGTCTTCACCGCAATGCCTGAGCCTGTCGCTGACACCTGGCAAAGGTGTACAAGTTATGCTAGTTTGTTAGCCAGCTCTTCTGCAACCGTCGCACCGCTTACTTCAGCCACTGCCTCAACTCTTTCCCAACACTAAAAATGTTAACTCATGATTCGGCCCGCGTGGCCTCTTATTTTTATTTTTATTTTTACTTTCAAGATCCGACTGAGATTCACATTTCACTCTTGCAAATTTTACTTTCTGTTAGAATAGTTATGATATTTTCTTTAGAAATGGCCATGGGCCTGGATTGTAAATGATGGGAAGTGTTTTATTCTCATCATGAATTTTGATATTTTGATCAGGACTTAAAACTGCCTACTAGCATGTGGAAAATATATTTTCCCAAAATATCTTTCCGCGTATGTTCATTGAAAAACTCTATAAAAGCAGTAAGCAGGGACTGATATATGGTTCCAGATTTTCAAAAGGACTGACTAGAAAAGAACTCTGTGTATATTTTTGTTGGAACTTTGATATTAATGTTGAAGATCCCATTAGGATTCAGTGATAAGGAGTTTTGTCGATTTTGGGGATTCTGATCGGAGTGCTTCACAGTTTGTAGCTCTTCCTTATGTTTTATAATGCAAGTGTTCATCTCATCCATTTCCATATTTCTCATATCTGTGTTCTGGAATGCGAGTGCTCATATGTTTAAATGTGAATTTATTGTTGTTGATAATCATATTTACTCATGTCTAGTGCTTTAAATATGGCTCAGTAAAGATATTATGTTTCACTCTCTACTTCTACCAACGTTCTTCTGATATTAGCAGCGATGGAGCTCTATCTTTAAAATTGTTTTCATGTATGGATTCTTATTATTGCATAGGCCCAGTATATGTGAACACTTGTTTCTAGATCGAGATTCCGTTACATTTAGTGTCCATTACACTTTTTTACACAGCTATCGCCATCCTTTTATTAACCTATGTGAATCATTTTAGAATTCAGCCCCCTTTTCAGCGTGCTGTCTTAAAATTGTCTAATACGTTCACATATAAAAGTTTACACTTTGTTGCTACAGTATTACTTTTACTGTGTTTAAGTTTTGAGAGTCTTGGTTCCACTTTCACCAGATCTTTCCACTTAAGATATGATAGCATGGGAGCCCCTTCTTGTCAACCCTTATAAGTTGAACTTTATGCTCCTTGTTGATTAAGATGTCCTAGGCACTGGTCTTTGTACAACTCAAGGTTGTCTCTAAGAGTGAAAACATCTTTCTGGCGCAATTGCCGGGGACACGAATTTGAGAAAAGATAAATCCCTGGGCCTAGACAAACTTTTCATTCACTCTTTAGAACAGGTGAGCAAGAAGAGTTGAGAGTTGTAGATTCCTCACCTTGGCGACTCCACTGTCATTCATAAGATAAATATATTTGTAGTCCTGGCTTCTCGAAAGCCACACCTAAGGTCAGATACATCCTAGTTGAGAACACCTTCGGTGTCTAACCCAGAAAATATTTTACACAAGAGAGGTTGGAGAGAAAGACAGTCAGCCCACACAGATATCCCTAGATTTTATTTGGAAGATTCCCCATCTTCCTCCTCCCAAATAGCTCAAGATCAAGGTCCCAACTCCACAGTGAGAACCCTTGATTACTATTCAGATAACCCCTCCCTGGGAAATATCCAAGTTAAAGATGAAGCCAAATCTGTAGATACCACTAGCTTCTTTCTTCATCCCACTCCTGAAGTTGAAGAAGTCAAAGAACTCACAGAAGTGTCTGTTGTTAACGTTCCAACATTTCCGTCAGCCCCTCAAGCCTCCATTCAATATATACCAATTGTCATATATACTTCGCTTCCACCACCTCCTCTTACTCATCAGTTTCTCCCCCCACCTCCACAACCTCTGATGGATGTTTTGGGATTTCTATTAAACAAATACGCCCCCTTGGCATTGCCCCAGGTCTTAAACAACATGCCTCAAGATTATTTGAAAATCCTGCCTTGTTTCAACGAGGAAAATGATATTGAAGCTTAGAAACACCTGGAAGTTTTATGTGCCTTCGCAAAAAACTTCAATGTCGAACATATGGATGTAGTGTTGAGAATTTTTGTCCAATCCTTAGATGGAGAAGCCAAAAAATGGTTCAAAACATTGGGAGACTACTCCATTACTACTTGGGAGGAGATGGAAAATTCCTCTATCAGAAAATGGGGAGAAAAGAAATACCATGGATACTGTCTCATAGAGTTCAATGCACTCAGAAAAAGACATAATGAGGGAGTACCGGAATTCATTAAAAGGTTCAACAAGTTATACTCAAGCCTTCCTGCTGAAATGAAACCTCACCAGACTACTGCTAAAGTGGTGTTTGTAGCGGCATTTGATTCAGAATTCGGATTCTCTCTAAGAGAAAGGAAGTCTGCTACCCTAGATGAGGCCCAGACCGATGCACTGGAGGTGGAGGCTAATTTTTCCTCTACAGGAAAATCAAAGGGGAGGTCAGATCACGATGCTAGACGAAGAGGAAAAGAAGAGGTATCCACATCCGACCAAGATAGAGAGGCAGCTGAAAATAAAATTGAAGAGATGAATAAAATGATCAAAAATATTTCAAGCAAGCTGGTGAAGCTTGAACTTGAAGCCAATAATTCATCCTCTAAGTCATTCCAAAATGCTCCAAGCAAGGGTTACAATCCGCAATATAGAAAGCCACCTCTACAAATACTACAAAGAGAGTGGAAGGAGCAGCAAGACCAGGTACCACACCCACTGTACCTGGAAGGACAAATGGATGGCTCTACTGAAGACATTCCAGATGAGCAAGATGATCCATATCTTGCTTATTCTAGTAGTGACAAAGTTGAGCTTCCTTTGCAAGAAAGTGATGAAGTGGGACTTCCATCGCAAGAAGAAGAAGAAAAAGCTAGAGTCACTGAGGATCCAGAGATCGACGATTACTGCAAGCATTTCGTTGACTTCATGCAAGCGCAGTTCCATAGAAAATATGATCTCAGGTCTTCTAGAAAAATAACCCGTACACAAGAACAGGAGGAAGAGGTGCCTCAAAAAGAAACAACCGTACAGAAGGAGCCAACAGTGCAGAAGGTCGGAGATAAAGGTAAGAGGCCTATAGCCGAGCCTTTACATTCTAATGAGCATATTCCTTCCTCTTCAAAGGTGGCCACTACTCCAAATACCAAGCCTGTACTGAAAGAAGTGAAACCCTTAGCTGAAAATAGAGATTCTAAAGAAAATGTCATAGAGAAGTCTTCCTCTGTCTTTAATCTGCAAAAAGAGCTCGAGAAAGTCAAAATTCCAGTCCCTCTGACTGAACTACTGAAGCAGCCAGCCTATCAGTCCCAGGTCTCCTCTTTTATGCTTCCCTCAAAAGTAGCCCCCATCCCAGATAGTTTGAACCTCCAGGAAGAAAGGCCCATGGCTGTGTTTGGTCCTCATGTTGAAGAACTAAATGCTTCAACCCCTCCTTTCTATGTGTCATTAGTAATCCATGATTTTTTATTGCATAACTGTATGTTGGATTCTGGAGCATCTCATAATCTCTTGCCCCTATCGGTAATGGAGCAATTGGGGCTGCAAATCACCTGCCCATATAAAGACCTTTACTCTTTTGATTCCAAAAGAGTCAAATGTTTGGGGATGATCAAGGATTTGGTGGTTAATCTAGCCCAAATCCCAGCCAAGAGTGTGGTGATGGATATAGTAGTAGCTGATATCCCAGCTCATTTCGGGATGCTGTTATCAAGGTCTTGGGGAACGAAAATCGAAGGGTCAATAAAATTGGATTTGACTTATGCTACTATACCTGTATTTGGAGGGCAGGAAAGGAGACTGGATCGGGAAACAAGGTTCATAAATATGGTCAAGATAATTCTGTTAATTCACCAGTATATAGTAAAGAAGGTGAGTTTTGTTGTTTAATGCTTGAAGAAGACCCAGATTATGTACAGGAGCCGTCGTTCTGTCAGATCAAAACCGAGCAATCCTCAGGGAGTCAGGAAACCGAAGTTTGGACGTTGCACTTTGACGGAGCCAATTCTAAAGAAGGGAATGGAGATGGGGTGCTCCTGATTTCTCCCATTGGCCAATGGGTTCCATTGTCTTTTAAATTGGAATATGAAGCTACGAAAAACGTAGCTTAGTACAAAGCACTGCTCCTGGGTTTGCAAACAACAAGGAGTATGAAAATTCAGTGCCTGAAAGTGCCGGGAGATTCAGAATTGGTGGTGAGGCAGGTGAGAAATCAATGTCAGGCTAAACACCCACAACTGAGGGCCTATAGGAATGAGGTATGGGATTTAGTAGACAACTTTTTCTTAGCTTTTAATATTCATTTCATGCCAAGAGAGCATAACAGAATGGCAGATTCTCTCGCTGTGGCTGCCAGTACCTTTCAGCCACCTCGGAATCCTCTTTTAAGATACAAGATCAAAGTCCATTATCGACCTTCAATTCTCAACAATGTTAAACACTGTCAGGTGTTTGAGGATGAGGATCAAGTAAGAAGATTCATGGAGACTGTTGGAGAATTATCCAACATGGAGATAGACGTTTGTGAAGAAAAGACTGAAGACCTTTCTCAAAACAAATGGGAAGAAAGCGTGGCTAGTCATAAAGTGCTGCAACTCAAAGGAAATATAATACCTAGAGGATTGGTCCCTTTGGAGAGATTGTTCGACAAAAATGACGTCCCATTACAGGCGAGAAAAGTGGTAGAAGAAAATCAGGTGGAAGACCTGAATCTCGGCACCGAAGCTGATCCAAAAATTGTAAAGTTGTCTAAGAAGGTCCCTGAAGAATATAAAGAGCAATATCAGAAATTATTTTAGACATACAAAGATGTATTTTCATGGTCTTATCAAGACTTGAAAACTTTTGATATCAGCATCATTCAGCATAAGATTCCTCTAAAAGGAGATGCGAAGCCACATAAACAGAAGCTCAGACAGATTAACCCTTGGCTCCTTCCCTCCATAGAGAAGGAAATTAAGAAGCTATTAAAGGCCAAGATCATCGTACCATTGAGATACTCCAAGTGGGTGGCCAACCTGGTCCCAGTTCGAAAAAAGAGTGGAGAGATAAGACTGTGTGTCGACTTCCTTAATTTAAATCAAGCATCTCTAAAGGATAATTATCCACTGCCAGAGATGGACCATATATTGCAGAAGGTAGTGGGAGCTTCACGGATGTCTATGATGGATGGTTTTTCTGGATACAATCAGGTGGCTGTGCTTCCGGAAGCTCAAAAGAAAACCATGTTCACCACTCCCTGGGGGACATTTATGTATGCTCGGATGTCGTTCGGACTGATCAATGCAGGGGCCACTTTCCAAAGGGCCATGGATATTGCTTTTGTGGGGGAACAGGATAAATTCGTGGTGGTCTACCTCGATGACATCATTGTGTTCTCAAAGGGTGACGCAGAGCATATTGAACACTTGTGCAGGACCTTTGAGAAGTGCCAAAGGTATGGTCTCTCTATAAACCCTCAAAAATCACTATTTTCATTAGAAGAAGGTAAGTTGTTGGGACACATTGTGACAAAGGATGGGGTGAAAATTGACCCTAAAAGGGTAGAAGTCATAAACAACATATATTTCCCCAGAAATGAGAAAGAGGTTCAAGTGTTCCTTGGGCGTATTAATTTCCTGAGGATATTCATTCCCAATTATGCAGAGATAGTTCGACATATAATTGAGATGCTAGAAGAATAATGAGGTAAAATGGTCTCCTGAGTCACGAGAGGCTTTTAACAGGATTAACAACGCCTTCGCAGAAGCTCCAGTGTTGGCTAGACCAGATTATGCTAAGCCTTTCATGATATTTTCATTTGCATCACCTCACACTGTTGCAGGAGTATTATTACAAAAGAATGAGAAGGGGTACGAGCAACCTATTGCCTTCTTCAGTTAGGTGCTCCGCGATGCTGAGTTAAAATACAACATCCTGGAGAAACAAGCATATGCCTTGGTAAAATCTCTCAAGGCGTTTCGGATGTACATCTTGCAGTCCTCCATTACTGCATTTGTACCCACAGCAGTTTTGAAAGACATCCTGACCCAGGGAGATAGTGAGGGGAAAAGGGGCAAATGGATTGCAAATATACAAGAATATGAGCTGGAGGTATGCCCCACCAAGCTAATTAAGGGATAGGGATTAGCCAAAATCCTATCAGAGTCAAATTGTCAGGCTTTGGGGATAAATATATCTATGATAGAAAATGAGGAGTCTGAGAAGACAGATGAACGGTGTGGGATAGAAACAGCTACACAAAAGACTCGTATGAAGTACCTCCTCATTCCGTGGTACAAGGAAGTTGTAGAATATCTTTTGACTCTCAGATGCCCCCCTAGATGTGACAAAGAAAAATATAGAACACTAAGGCTGAAGTCGCAAAAATTCATCGTAGCCAATGGCTGGTTGTATTGGAGAGATCCTTCAGGCATCTTGCTCCTATGCCTTACCAAGAATGAAGTGGAGGAAATAATGGCAGAGTTCCACGAGGGCATCTATGGTGGTCACTACAGCTGGAGATCCACTGCCCATAAGATTTTGAAAGCTGGGTTTTTCTGGCCCAAGCTCTTTGGAGATGTCTTTGCTCGGGTCAGAGCCTGTGAAAAATGTCAAAAATTCACAGAAACGCAGAAGTTTGCACCCTTTCCCATGATCCCTGTACACATAGATGAACCGTTCCAGCAGTGGGGAATTGATTTTATTGGCGAAATTCATCCTGCATCAAGTGGGCAACATAAATGGATATTAACAGCTACTGACTATTTCACCAAATCGGTGGAGGTTGTGCCAGCAAGGAACGCAACAGACACAGTAGTGATAAAATTTATGGAAGGGAACATTATCTCCAGATTTGGTTGCCCTGCCAAGATTGTTACATACAACACACAGGCTTTTACGTCTGCTAAGTTCATCATTTTTTGTCAGCAATACAACATTGTGTTGGGACACTCCATCGCCTACTACCCACAGGGGAACGGTTTATTAGAATCTTCAAATAAAACTTTGGTGAGAGCACTGAAGAAAGCCATTAATGAAAATCAGAAAAACTAGGATTCCCAGCTCAAATTCGCGTGATGGGCGAATAGGATCACCAACAAGAGGTCAACAGGGAAATCCCCATATGAGTTGGTTTATGGTAGAGCGGCAGTTTTTCCCATACAATTGGCTTTACCAGTGGCTAGATTCATGCAGGAATGGCAAGAGGAACCGAACGACATTACTCGGAGGATGAACCAGTTGGTAGAACTGGAGGAGACCCGAAATCAAGTGAATTAGAGGTTGACCGAATATCAGGAGAAAATGAAGGACCTGTTTGATTGACATGCCAAAGACAAAAAGATGCAGGTCGGAGACTTGGTATTAAGATGGGATATACGAAGGGCCGAAAAAGGAAAGCATGGAAAATTTGATCCGTTATGGTTCGGTCCCTTCAAAATTGTTGAACAAGGAGGAAACAACACCTTCAAGCTAGAGAATCTGCAGGGTGACTTGCTCGATGCCCCTATGAATGGGCAATTCTTAAAACCCTTCTTCCAGTTTTGATTCTGGCCGAAAGGGTCTGATGTATTATATTGTACATTATTTAGCCACTTTTATGTAAATGTTGTTTGTTTTGAAGTAGCATGAAGAAGAGGGAAAGGTGCCTAGGAGCCGTGTCTACACATAAGGGGCTAACAGGTGAGGACAAACGTGCCGTCCCCAAATGGAGCCAATGTTGATTATATCATTCACTCCTTAATTTCCTAAGAAAGGTTATAAAGGCAGATTACTTGTCAGTATTAAGAAGCTAATGTTTTGAAGGGTGTGAGAGAGAAATAATACCTAAATGAGTCATATATGAAAAGGGGACAAGCACACTTTATAATAAGGCGGGAGTATGTCAAAGGTCTTAACTGAAATAGAAAAAGTCTGAAAGGAGTAGATAAAATGATATAAGGCGAGACCCGCTCATGTTCGGCACACACACACATAACAAAGAAACGCACGAACCATTCCGGGGGGGTCACGGATGGTAAGGGGAAGGCAGAAGTCTCCCCCCCCCCCCCCGGAATTCTGATGATGTGGCAAGACGAATGCTAGGGGTCGAGCGCTCTGTGGGGAAAACGGCCACGGGTTTAAAGCTATTACGGAGATCACCTCGTGTCCTTCGTGGGCCGGGTCCCAAGGTACAGCTATCACCACGATCCAACGATAAGGTAAGTCCTAGGACACCCGGTACAAGATTAGTACCGGCATTTAACCCGACGCGCGGTATCCACCTAACTAAAGTCTGATACCCAATCCCCTGATGCCACATGTCTCAGTGTCAGCGTCCTTATGACATCATCCCTCCTAGCTACCCCCTGTCATCACTTCCCGAGATGTTTTCGGCTTGTATAACCTTGCTTTGTGATTTACTGTGGTAAAATACTCTCTGTTTACGGTTACTGTATAAGCAAAAGCATGAGCACCCAGTACCAAGTCTATCCAGTCGTCGTCAATCTCCCTGCATCGTTTTCCAGAGCAATATTTCTACTTCGTAGGTATTCCATCCCTTTTATACTATCTGGCTTCCTTTCGTTTTTAAATTTTTATAATGGTCATGGGTAAAGTCACGGTCAAGAAATCAGAGCCTAAAACTCCCCAAGCCCCTGAATCTAGGGCTGCCCCTGGACCCGAGCCTTTCACAGATTTGCAAGCTGATATCCAAGACCCCCAATACCCATTTTTCATTAATAGTGTCAAGCCTGAGCTGTTCAGGAAGCATGTGGAAAATAGAGATAGGTTTCAAGTCATTTTGTCTGGACTGTATCATCAGATTAATCCCCCTGTTTACCCAGTGGTTGAATTCATTTGTTGGCTCTGGGATGCTTACGATGAACGCCGGGGCATGTTCCTATCTTCTCAGGGGAACAAAATATTCAGCATATCCCCTGAAATCATCAGAAAAGCTCTCTTTTATTGTGCTAGTTTGAATTACGTCAGTTTCAATGAAATGACACTATTTCATCAATTTTCTAAACTGCCATGGAGGCAACAGAGTGATTTCACCACTACCATTACTGACTCTCATTTCACAACTCTCCCCTTTGCAGATTCAGTGCCCCTGAGTTTATTCAAGGAGGACCTTCAACCCACCCTTGCTCTTATTGCAGGGCTACTAGGTGTAGAAGGGTTCGTCCGAGTCTCAAAATAATGCATAGCTTTTTTTTGGTTAATGTCTCAACCCGGTGTCGTCTTAGATATCCCTGGTTTTTTGGCCTCAGCCATCAAAACTTAGTTCCAGGATCTCTCAGATATGGGCCGTTTTCGTTTCTGTTCCTTTCTCTTTTATCTTTTTGTCTTCCAACAGGCCAACAAGTTTGAGGGTTTGGGTTTAGAAAAAGTCTATAGGATAAACTCACAGCCAAGACTAGTTTTTGACTGGAATCTCGCAACACATCAGTTGGAAAATGGGGTGGGTTACTCAAGTTTCCTAAATGATTTCATGCCCATAGCTTATACTATTATCCATGATTCTCCTCTACCTAGGATTTTTCCTAAGCAGAAGAAATGGTTGCAGTGCAGTGAGGCCGAAAGCACTGGAGACTAGTATCTTTTTTATCACTATACTAAAATTAGGGTTTGTGGAGCCGAAGTCTCTCCATACCAATTGCCAGTTTTTCCCGCCTGGCGGATCTATGCTTTGGAATACCTCCGGCAGACCTTAAAGGCTAACCAGCTCCACTTCCTCCCTGCAAAAAAGGGGTTTATTCTCAAGCTTCCCACAACCATTGGCCCTTTCGTCGTTAATTCGAGGCACACCCTTCCCGTGGTGGAAAATCTGCTTCAAGGCATGGATTTAAGGCAAGGGAAAGCTTGGCCCTATGATCCAAAAGGCATCATTTCAAACAAAAGGAAGAAGATTAAATCAACCCCTTACAATCATGAAACAAGGCCCTTCATCGAATGGCGAGCTAATCTTGAAACTTGGCCTTTGCTTTCACAGATGGAGACCGATTCATCTGTGACGGGGGAAAAGGCAGATACTTATTCAACGAGAGAAGCAGATCAGAAACAGGTGGAGGAGGTCGGCGTGTTGGGAGAAGGTTCTCCTCCTTCTAAAAGGTGAAGAACCAGGACCAACAAAGCAGAAGGCATTGGAGATGAACAGCTACTACAAAGTGAGACACTTTACGGTCAACCAGACAGGAGCAAAGCAGGCTTTGTAGTGATACGAGATAGCACGATTTCTTCTAACTTCTCAGAAATCTCGCAAGCTATCTTGGCTAGCAGCTTTAGAGGAGAGAGCGAAAGTAGGATAAGGAACAGAACAATCAGAGAAAAACATCTGTCTGAATTAGAAGGATATGTTGATAAGTACCATACCAGGTTTTCATCCGCAATTGACCTGGACAAAGAACAACTAATACTGGCTATGACTGAAGCAATCTTAAACCCAAAGGCTGGTACTACCAGTTATAGAGCCCTGGAAATAGCAATAAACATGTCCTAGGTCCCGCCAATTGACAAGTGTAATTTTTTCCAATGTTTCGGTGATATGCTAAAGGATGAGGTAGTAAAGCTCTCCCTCACTCTAAGAAAGTTACAAGCCAAGCATAACCAAGTGCTTGAAAATCTCAGAAGGGAGAAGATAAACTCTCGTGCACTCTCGAATGACCTACACAGTCTCCAAGAAGTGGTAAAAGGGAAAGAGAAGGGTAAAGCAGACCCCCAAGGCCATCTCATCGTTGAATTGCAAAGGCAGGTCGCAACCCTGAAGCACAAAGTGAACATACCTGGCACTCATCACGTACAAACCGCTGAGTTAGTCCAGGTAGAGAAAGATAAGGCAAGCCTGGTTGACTCCCTTGCAAAGGAAAGGGAGGAGAAAGCTAAAATTTCAGAGGAGATGGCTGCTCTACAGGGAAGAATGGATGAATTGCAGATAAGCTAGGATACCCATGTGTGCGGTCCACCAGCTCCGGAAGGGACTAGCTCACTATCAGAGCAGTTGACCACAACATTGGCTGGACTTCAAGTGGTAGAAAAGCAGGTCTCAATGGCACGTCAGAGGATCAGTGAGCTCGAGGCCCTCCTCGCAGAAAACTCCAAAAAGGTTGCTACTATGCAAAAAGAGATAAAGGAGGGAAAATAGGAGAAAGCCCAGAAGAGAAAACTATTCGAGAGCTCACCAACTGAATAAAGGGAAATATCACCCTCTTGGACGCCCGGCGTTTGATTTGGACTGAAATTATCATGGAAGTGAAGAAGCGTTGGCATTCTTGAATATCGTTAAGGAAAAAAGGGCCGCTGTACGCTTTTCAGAAGAACACTTCATGAAGGAGGTATTGATGCCTCCACTAGGGTCCAAAACTAAAAGAGGTATATTTCCATTTTAAAAGAGCTAAGTCCAGAAGAGGTGGTCAAGCGGGGTATCAGGAGCAGATTCAAGGAAGCTGCGGAATGTCAGAAGGTGATAGATAAAGAGTCCTCACGTAGCATGGCTTTGAACGTTTCGGAAAAGGTGGCGGGTAGTTTGGACTAGTTCGAGGCAGATTAGACAGAGATAACACTTGCATGAATCCCATCATGCTGGGATCCTTCCAACGTAGTCCTATAGCCACTACCAGTGTATGAGTGCCGACTAAAGGAAGTAATGAATCAGACCGATATACCTTCTGAAAAGTCTGCTCGACTTAAAGCTGAAACTATAATTTCAGTCCTCGGCAAAGACTTTTCGCTTTTGCATCAAGTGAAATATAAGATTCCTACTCAGGCAAGTTACAATGAACTTACTGAGGTTTACATTAAGGCAGAAGTCTTCACCGCAATGCCTGAGCCTGCCGCTGACACCTAGCAGAGGTGTACAAGTTATGCTAGTTTGTTAGCCAGCTCTTCTGCAACCATTGCACTGCCTGCTTCAGCCACTGCCTCAACTCTTTCCCACCACTGAAAATGTTAACTCATGATTTGGCCCGCGTGCCCTCTTGTTTTTATTTTTATTTTTACTTTCAAGATCCGGCTGAGATTCACATTTCACTCTTGCAAATTTTACTTTCTGTTAGAACAGTTATGATATTTTCTTTAGAAATGGCCATGAGCCCGGATTGTAAATGATGGGAAGTGTTTTATTCTCATCATGAATTTTGATATTTTGGTCAGGACTTAAAACTGCCTACTAGCATGCGGAAAAGATATTTTCCCAAAATATCTTTCCGCGTATGTTCATTGAAAAACTCTATAAAAGCAGTAAGCAGGGACTAATATAGGGTTCCAGATTTTCAAAAGGACTGACTAGAAAAGAACTCTGTGTGTATTTTTTTTGGAAATTTGATATTAAAGTTGAAGATCCCATTGGGATTCAGTGATAAGGAGTTTTGTCGATATTGGGGATTCTGATCGGAGTGCTTCACAGTTTGTAGCTATTCCTTATGTTTTATAATGCAAGTGTTCATCTCATCCATTTCCATATTTCTCATATCTGTGTTCTGGAATGCGAGTGCTCATATGTTTAAATGTGAATTTATCGTTGTTGATACTCATATTTACTCATGCCTAGTGCTTTGAATATGGCTCAGGCAAGATATTCTGTTTCACTCTTTACTTCTACCAACGTTATTCTGATATTAGCAGCAATGGAGCTTTGTCTTTAAAATTGTTTTCATGTATGGATTCTTATTATTACATAGGCCCAGTATATGTGAACACTTGTTTCAGTTAGTGTCCATTACACTTTCTTACACAGCTATCGCCCTCCTTTTATTAACCTCTGTGAATCATTTTAGAATTCAGCCCCCTTTTCAACGTGCTATCTTAAAATTGTCTGATATGTTCACATATCAAATTTTACACTCTGTTGCTACAGTATTAATTTTACTGTGTTTAAGTTTCGAGAGTCTCGGTTCCACTTTCACCAAATATTTCCACTTAACATATGATAGCATGAGAGCCCCTTCTTTTCAACCCTTATAAGTTGAACTTTATGCTCCTTGTTGATTAAGATGTCCTAGGCACTGGTCTTTGTACAACTCAAGGCTGTCTCTAGGAGTGACAACATGCACAACAGGTTAGGTTCTATTCATGTCACCCTCATTCATGAAATAAGATCAAGGTGTTCAAAGACCACTCCTCCAACTTATTACAGTGAAAAAATTCTTATCAAAGCATGAAGGAACATGATTCTAACTACAAAGGTGAAAATTCCATTCATTATATGTAAATGCTAATTGAAATTGCATGAAAGGAAAAGGATAATCTATTTGCAAAAGTAAATCATGCTAATTTACTTGCACACTTAATAAAATCAATAACCTACTTGCATGCATCATTTGTCTACTCATACTTGCTTGAAAATGCAGAATCCAATCTTTAACATACCTATGAAAAAAAATACTAATTCTAACTACATTTTTCTATTTGACGGTTGCAGTGAGGAAAGTATGAGGTTGGAATAGTCCTAGAGTCTTCCCTAATCATCAAATCACATTGTGGGGACCATTATTCAACTTAACTATGCCAGAGTCAAAGTATGGAGCAAAACTGGTTAAAGAAAATAATGCTACAAGTCTGCTACAAGAGATCATGTATTGCTACATGAGGCCTTGTTTTGCTACAGGAGGAGGATCTGAGAGATTTTTTAGGACAAAAATGATGTCTTGAAGGTCGAGGAATCTTGATGAAGGTAGAAGGAGGTGAATTAAGTGTGTGGGAGCCCCTTATCCAAGCCTAGTACCCTTCAGAGGTCTATCTTTCATCAAATTTGATGCATACGGTGTCCTTCATTTACCTTACCAGAATGAATTCAGAGACAGGGTTTGGAAGCAAGGTGAGGTGCCTAGGAGGAAGATGGAAAGGTCCAGGTGGATGTGGAAAGGTGTGCCCACCCTTGCAAATCAGCACAATTCCTGCAGCTAGCCAAATACATGTATTAAATGATTAGTATTGCATCAAAGTAAATAATCATGGAAAAGATGAGTTGAATTTTATTGAAATTTACTCTAACCTACAACACAATTCCAATTTTGAAACCAATGCTTCTAACTCCTAAGTTGTAGAGTTAAACATGCAGAAAGATTGCAATCTTATACTTAACAATTTCCAATAAATCATAAACAAATATTTTTGAGTTTTTATTGTGGATCTTTTTAATCACTCATCCCACGAGAGAGGTGATAGGAAGGCTTGCAATTACAAGTTTTTATGATATAACATCTACTGAAACTAGGAAAGAATTGCAATACTTTTAAACAAGAACAAGAAATAAATAAAACAAAGGGACTAAACCCTGTGGATTGGACCTAAACCATGTGGGTTGGGCCCAAACCCAAGGGTTTCAACCCTCCAAAACTAACTCAAATGCAAACCAATGGTAAACTTCTCATTAACAGAAAATGATAGACACATACAACATACGTAAGATAAGAATAACAATGTCAAGCACTAGGCTCTCAGTAGTTACTCCTATATGTAAAAAAAAATGAATCCTAATGAGCCTCCTGGCTGGTATATTTATAAAAATTGGTATTTGATGGCAGATCCCTTGAAAATAGGAGTGATTCCCTCCAAGATATCGAGATTTGTTGATTTGGTTGTCCTTGATCTTCACATGTACTTGGAGTCCCTCGTCTTCTAGTGAATTCGAGCTATGAGTGGGGATTCTGTGACCTCAAACCGAGTTAGAGAGTTAATGAGGTGGAAAAGTCCCCTATATTCTCTCTTGGTTGTCTCCATCAAGCCCCTACATAGTAAATGCCTCCAAAAATGCTTCTTTTCCTGAAAATTAGTCACATTACGCCATACAATATGACAAACACCCTTTAGTCTTCCTACTAGGCATATTATGGCTAAAAATGTGAATTAATGTGAGAAAATGAGAGTTTTAAGGGCTGGAGGATAGCACAATGAACTTCAAAATATACCTATTGATGGGACCCATCAGTAAGCAACTAAAAGTAATGTCAACCCCAACATTTTGATTACTATATTCCTAGTCATGCCTGCGGCAGGGACTAATAATACTTTAATAATATAACTATCTTTTAAAGAACACACAAAACTTCAAATGAATTCATTTAAATAAATTGAAAAAATCAATATACAAAAATTTGAATAGATCACATTTTGGAAAAAGCTCACTTTCTTTTCAATTTGAGGAATTGTTAAATATTCAAATTTGAATAACATAACCTTCAAACTTTATAACTTAATCTATATTACCATCTTAAACATATTCATAAAATGTAAAATATTTGATTTTATAAAATTTAATCTCCATTAAATTTTAAGATAAAGTTTTATAGAAAACAAAAAAAAAAACAACAACCAAGCAAACTATAATTTTTTCACCCAACTGCAATGACTTTAAAATAATCTCAGCAAAGATTTGCTTAAATCTTGTTTACAGTTGTTAAACATTTGTATTTTGAGTGCCCCAGGGGTTTTTGATAGTGCTGAATCCATTTCCACTATCAAAAATGGATTCCAAGCACTGCAACTACCTGATTTTCCTAGATTTAGTTGATCGGATTCCGGCAGATTTCTATCGTCCGGGCCAAAACGCGGCCTCGGTAGACAACTCCTAGATTAATACCTTGGGAAATAATGGGGTTCGTGTCAACTATTAGGTTCTAACACATCGATTGATTATTATCAACAACTTGGAAGTGACCATTAATAACGGTGTCGTCGTCATTGCATTTATATCAGCACAAAAAACCATCATTACAAAATAAGATGTGAACGAATTGAACCAATCATATGTGAGGAAGATAAATTTAAATATTATTAAATAATAATAAAATTTACTTTACAAAGTTTAAATATTGCATAACTTCTAAGATTTTTGGTGAAAGATAGATTAATACCCTAGTCAATACAAAACCTGAACCTGGGGCCTTGTTCAGGAAACTCTCACCCGTTACCGATTATCCTGGATTTAAAATAATAAAAAAACCTGAACCTGGCTTGTTATATCCTGCTTGTGACAGATATAATAAACTATCATAATAAACATGCTTCACATATAAAACACAATTTATCTGGAAGATTTTGGCGATGGTTCCTCTGTTTACATTATGATTCCATGACATATTGGCCTTGAAGGTCATCTCAATGATGGTTCCTCTGTTTTAAAAAAATCCCATGATAATTTGTCTTGATGTTGTGCTTTTTTATTAGAAACTTTGTTTTTGGTCTGTGTTTTTTGATTGGATGTATATGATGAATTATGGTGATTAGTAACATTACAAACTATGTAAATTTTGATTCAAAAAATATAATCAGAGTTTGTTTTTTTGTTCTGAGAAAAAAAAAAAGTAATTTATCTGGGTGTCCACTAAAGGAATAATGTTAAAAAACTACTTTCATGTTATTGGGTATCCACCATAAAGGGATAATTTAAAACCACCTAGAATTTGTATACTGCCTGCTTTTTTCAATGAGAAACGTGAGATGCAAAGGCGAAGGCGGCGGATTTGAAGTGAAAATAAAATTTATGTTACATAAAGTGAACGTGACGAGAAATTAGATTTTTTTCATTTGAAATGTAGTAGATATAAAATATTCTTGAAAATAAAACATCGTACCAGTTGTTTTAACCCATCTTCTTGTGTATTTGGAATTTGCTACCTTGGCTTCTATTGGTTGTTTATTGACTGTGTGGTAATGCATCTTAGCTTTTACAATCCATTTTCTCTTTTAATTTTATTTGGAGATTGTGTTTCTGGTTGATATGTTATTCTTCGTTTATATTTTTGTGGGCATGGCCATGAATTTTGGATTTTACACTCCATTTCCTCTTTTAATTTTGTGTGTATTTTGTGTTTTTGTTGATATGTTAAATTTTTGTGTGTCTACATTTTTTTGGGAGTCGATTGGATTTTTTTTTGCAGGATTTAGAGAAGAAATGGAAGATAGAAATGAGATACGTTTTATGGAGTGTAGTATCTGGAATGGACAAGTAGGTATAATTCTTTTCTGATCTGTTTTCTTTAATTTGAATCTATATACCGAGATAGTTCCTTACTATTAAATATTTACAAAATCATATGTAATATGTTTTGGATAATCGCTGCCACATGGGACTGATTTTGGAGAAAACTCACTATGTCTTTTAATAAAGTGAAAGTCATTCAAGGTGCTCACTATGTTCTCACCCATTGCTATAAATGTTTTTTGGGTAGGTAGTTTTGATTATACAGGTTTTGGTGCCATTTAGGTTTTTCATCTTTAAAATGGGCACTGGTTTTTCTTTTATTTTCCCCTTTTTTCCATAATTTCATCTCTCAAAATCATTTTCTGCATGGATGGCTTCATTGTGGCCATTGCAGTGTTATATGTTCGACTGTATACTGAATCTTTATCCTTCTGTGGTGATATTTGATTCATTCGTAGTTAATGGAGGTCATTACTAGAGGTGAAATTGGTGGATGTGGTTAATGGCAGTGGTTCTTGTTGGTATGTCGTAAACCTTCACTGGTAGCAATTACAACTTCAACCTCACCCCTACGTGTTTCACTGCAGGTACGAACAATTCCTTGATCTGTCGCCCTTTGCAAGAATTAATATAATTGTTAGAACTTTAATTTTAGCTTGAAAATAGAAGAAAATAAAAATAGTACTGAATCCTAGGTAACCATAGCCAAGGTTTCTCTTGTTAGCCTATATTTTCCTAGCTTTAAAGTCATGTCTCTTTCATTTCTTCTTATTATTGGAAAATTTGAGGTTACCTAGATTTAGGTTATTTGAAACTAATAAACTTACATTTTAATGAATATGAAGGTATGGAAAGGATGAAAATATGTTGAGATATTCGTAGGTTTCAAATTGATGTCTCTTTTATTTTTATTTTTTTTGTAAAGTTAATGTCTCTTTTATTTTATTTAAACAATTTATCAGTAAATTTGAAAAATATTAAGTTGATTTGAGTTATTTAGAACTAATTAAATATATATATATACAGAGAGAGAGAGTATTCAAATATGTTTGTTTTTAAATTTATTATTATTTAATAATAATAATAAATGATATGGATGATACACAATATTTATTATTCGAGGTCAAATTAGCAGGTGTGATTAATTGAAATGGTTCTTGTTGGTATATCGTAAACCTTTACCCGTGGAAAGAAATATCCAGCCTGCTATCAAGCATTTAATACACCCCATAACATCTCCACCCATACATAAACCATGGTTTTACATCGAATTGCATGTGAGACGTGACCACCCACCTTTGGATGGCAAGTGTGCCAACAATGCGTAGGTCCCTTAGTCGCTTTCCTTTCTTCACATCTTCATAGTACACTACTTGCCAATCGACGCAGCTCAAATTTAAATTTTTGTCTTCGTGCTCGATCAATACCTCCAATTTTGAATCTTCGCGCTCAATGGATACCTCTGACTCTACAGACTAGTTTAAAACTAGTCCTCTCCACCGACCACTTTGATATCACTATAATATTTTCCATCCTCAGTAACATGGGAGTAAAGGAAATGAACGCGTAGAGGAGAAAATGCTTAGACTATGTAAGCAGCGATATTATGAGGGCATTTTGTGGAATTTATAGGTAATGAATGCGCTGGCGCTGGAATCAGCACTTGGACTGCAACAAGCGCCTGACTAGACACATCTTAAACTCTAAGGCAATTTTAATGTTTTTTTTTATGTGATTGGAAGATGGTATAAACTTTGATTCACTGAAGAGAGATTTCGGTCAAATCTACAGTTCTACTAAAGAGGGTATTGTAACTTGATGTGGTAACAAGGTGCAAGTTTATAGTCTATGAGGAGAGGAAATTGTAAGATGAGAGAAAAATCAGTAGGTTTGTAAAACAGAAATCTACTAATTTAGAAGAAATTCATAAAAGTAGCAGTTTGACAATATTCCATTGAGAGAAAGCTATTTCTAGTCTGACAAGATTATCACTGAAATATTATGAAGAATAACTATCATGAGTGATGCACTTCCACTGTTATAACATATATTTTATCAGGAATTCTCACTATCTGAGACTAACAAAAACAAATAAAACACATAATAGTATGATGTTTTGCAAACTGGAACTGGAAGAAAGGAGATATGGAAACTCAAGTAAAGTAGAAAATGCACGCAGCAAATTGGTAATAAGTCCTCAGCAGTATCATTCCATTTCATTCACACAAAAAATTACAGATCATGTAAGTCAAATTATATAACCATCAACTAACCCTCACATCATATCAGTTTGGCATATATATACAAAACATGATACTATCATCTTCCACACAAAAAGGTGAATATGTTTCCAAAAGTTATTATGATGAGGCTTATCCTTTAATCTTAATTACAAAGTGCTATGACATAATGAAAATAACAACATTAACGCTAAAATTTTGAAGTGGTTTGTATGATGTGGCAATTTTATGGGGAGACTCCTCTTCCATTATGGTGCAACCAACTCCCTAAAAAGTGCAAACAGTAGTAAAAATGGTGTGTGGTTGTTCCTTGAATGTTGCTCAGTGCCCGGTAAAAATGTGTTGGTACTGAGAGCAGTGGTAGAAATCTGTTTGAGAGAAACTCTGCAGCTGTTCCACTGTTCCTTTCCCCTTTTTTGGTTGAAAACCCTTTGTAATGGCGGAAAACCCGAAACTTTTGGATAGAATGACGGAGGTCCATTTTATGAGAAATTACAAAGAAACCCTTTGAAACAGGTTTAATTGATAGAGAAGACATGGAGCGGAATGAATGATGAGCGAGGGGGGGGTGATGACGTGGTGAAGAAGTGAGACCAATCGCAGATCGCGCATCGGAAGTTTTATTATGAAATGCGGGAGTTAAATGTTGAAAATGGCGAAGTGCGATGTGCGATGAGAACGAAGGTGACGTGGTAGAGAAATGGGATCGATCGCAGATCATGCATCGGAAGTTTAATAGACATACCTACGCGTGCAATCAAAAGAAATCACTTTATAGGAATTTTAAACAAAACCGCAATTTCTCCCAAACAATATGCATACTCGTGGAATTGTGGTTCTAGGGCCCCACAACCTGGTGACCAATCGGAAGCAAACGCAAATCGGTCGCCCACAAATTTAACTTTACACTGATAATTGCTAAACCGTAAACTATGCGATTTGCGAAATCGCGCTGGTGCACTATGCCGACACATGCCCCTCGCCTCATCGCATCACAAATCACTTAACATACCATGCGATTGCCTTAACGATGAACTTTAAAAACTGTGATTTGTGAAATCGTGCTATCTGTGCTTTAATCTCCATCGTTGATCTGCGCCCAAATCCGATGGTCTTTCATGCTTGCCCTTCATCACCTCATTGCATCGCAAATAACTTAACATACCACGCAATCGCCTTAACAGTAAACTTTAAAAACTGCGATTAGCGAAGTTGCTCCATTTGCACTTTAATCTCAGCCGTCGGTTTCTTCCCTTTTGGATCTGCGATTAGATCATGGTCGTCCACTCATTCCTTAGTTTAATTCTTGGCGAGCTCCCTTTAAACA
This sequence comes from Pinus albicaulis, assembly GCA_034641835.2. Lineage (NCBI taxonomy): Eukaryota > Viridiplantae > Streptophyta > Pinopsida > Pinales > Pinaceae > Pinus > Pinus albicaulis. The sequence goes on from CM076575.1 coordinate 1,652,481,421, forward strand.
TTCTCTGCTGCTCTTCTCCGGATCTCCCACTCTGTTGGTCAATCTGTTTTCTGTAGGTCGTGCTTTGCTTTTAAAGAACTCTGATTGCCACGAAGCCTTCATTTGCATGCTTTGAAAACTGATTACCAGTTTACCTGTAGCCTCTTTTCTGAGATAACCAAAATCTCAGTGAAATAGCTGCGCTTTTCACTGTGTGGACTATATGACTTCCATTTCTGAAAAATAACTGCCCTTTACTGTGTAACTGTTTTGACAATGAATTTGCAACAAAGGTAGCTATTATTCCAGACCAGATCACTGCAATTTTATTACCCAAACATCAACTAACCTTCAACACTAACATAAGTCAAAATAGAGATTTTAACTTATTTTAGGACTCTAAAACACTATGCAATCTATTTACTTAAAAATACCTTGATGTTGGGACTCTTTTTAACTTTTATTGGAAATGACTCAAACTTTGGACATGGACTAGGACACAATAAAAAAATTGAAAACAGTGACACAATGGCGATTACACCATTAACATTTTCAGTGCTAACAGTGGCTCCTATTGGGGATGAAGTCCTCCCCATGAGGCTTCAAGAACTGTAGACTCAGTGCCTCAAAAATTCTTGAAACTCGGAAGACTTCTTTAAAATAAAGATTAGGACTGACCATTGACTAACTGGACTCAAGACTGACCATATATACAGACATAAGTACCATTGGGCATGGAGTTTATTGACACATCACACCGGATATTTACAATGAAGTGACTCAACATACTTACTAAATAAAGAACCTTTTAAGAAAATGACCATTGACTGGGCCTCCAGTCACTTGATCATCATCCAGATGTTTGAGCAAAAAAGTATTATTCTCCAAAACTTCAGCTATTCTAAATGGCCCAAACCACAGATTGTCGAACTTACCATGCTTTCCATGGTCTTCTCTCCTAACATCCCAACGCAGCACCAAATCATTCTCCTGAAACAACTGCTGATTTGCTCTTTTATCAAAAACAGATTTGACTTTAGCCTAATACTTCTGAACTTTTTCTAGCAATGATTCTCTGATTTGGTGTGCCTCTATCAACTGTAGCATTCTCCTTTGGACTAGGTTTTCATGATCAACTTCATCTTATAGGAACTTCATTACAGGAAGAGCTAATTGCAAAGGCATTACAGCATCAGTACCATATACTAGCTAAAATGGAGACATTCCAATTGTTTTTTTACCACTTACTCTATCTGCCCACAGAGCATGTATCAGCTGAGTGTCCCAATTCCTCTTATTTTCAGGCAACATTTTCTTAATAATCCTTACCAAACTTTTATTGGATGACTCAACTAATCCATTACCTTGAGGGTAATAAGGCATGGAATGAGTCAATTCAATCCCATATTGCTGACAAAAGTTGTAAATCTTGGTGGACTTAAAGGCCATTGCATTATCAGTTACTAATTTCTATGGACAACCAAATCTTGACATAATATTTTCCAACAGAAATTTAATAATTACTATATCAGTAGCATTCTTGGTTGGTACATCTTCAATCTATTTAGTGAAATAGTCTGTAGCTATGAGAATCCATCTATGTTGTCCTGATGAACGTGGATGAATTTTACCGATGAAATCTAGCCCCACTGCTGAAAAGAAACATCTGTTGAAATAGGAATGAGAGGTAATGGTAGCAATTTTTGTTTCCCAGCAAATTTCTAACATTCGACACAGCTCCCGACTTTGGCAAAGACATCAAAGAAAAGAGTTGGCCAATAATAGCCAGCTCTTAAGATTTTGTTTGCAGTAGCTCTCCAATATAAATGCCCTCCACACACTCCTGCATGTATCTCTATCATAATCTCCTGGGATTCTGCTTCATCTACACATCTTAACAAGACTCCAACAGGATCCTTCCAGTAAAGATGGTCTTCCAAAATGCAATACTTCACAACTCTCAATTTAAAAGCTCTCCTTTTAGACTTCTCCATTTCCGGTGGACAGTTGAAATTTAACAAAAAGTAAACTATATCCCTGTACCAATCTAAATTAAATATTTCAAGATAATTAGCAATACCTTCTCCATCTTCTCCTTCAGCTACCTCTACATTCAGATTTAAAGCTTTGCAGTTAGATTCAGCGATCAAGCGAGCCAAGCCCTGACCCTTTATCAATTTAGTTGGTTTGATTTCAACATCAATTATTTTTGAATGCAGCACATAAACTCGAAAAGACTTCAAAGCCTTAACTAGTGCGTATGCTTGTTTTGCAGTCAAGTTGTACTTTAATTCAACATCCCTTAAATCATGACTAAAAAATGAAATTCGTTGCTCCAAACCCTCCTTGTTCTTCTGTAGTAAGACAGTTACAATTGTTTCTTCCGAAGCATATGAAAAAATCAAAAAATCCTTTTCAAAATAAGGACTAATCAAAATTGGTGCTTCAGTCAAAGCGTATTTAATTGTTGAAAAAGAATCTTTAGCTTCATCTTGCCACTTAAATTCTACATCTTTTTTTAGCAAAACATTTATATGTTTGATCGGCTCTGCAAAGTTAGGAACAAAACGCCTCAGAAAATTGATTTTCCCTAAAAATGACTTCAATTCCTTTTTATTTCTTAGCAAACCAATATTCTGAATAGATTCTACTCTTCCCGAATCAATACAAATGCCACCTTCTGTTACAATATGTCCCAATAATATACCTTCTTGGACAACAAAATACGACTTTTTTGGGTTTAAGGACAAACCAAAATTTTTGCAATTGTCAAAAACTTGTTTTAGATGTTTCAAGTGGTCTTCATCAGATTTTGAATATATTGTGATGTCATCCAAATAAATGACCACAAATCTGTCCCTTTCTCCCGCAAAGGCAATATCCATTGCCCTTTGAAAGGTTGCGCCTGCATTCATCAAACCAAATGGCATTTTGTTGTACATGAATGTGCCCCAGGGTGTGGTAAATGTTGTCTTTTCTATGTCGTGTCGGTCAACTGAAATCTGATTATAGCCTAAAAAACCATCAATCATTGACAGTATTTTGGATCTTACAACTTTCTGCAAGATATAATCCATCTTGGGCAATGGATAGTTATCTTTCAAAGAGCACTGGTTCAGGTTGCGAAAATCAACACAAATCCTTATTTCTCCATTCTTTTTCCATACTGGGGCTATATTAGCTACCGAGTTAGAAAATCTCAAAGGCAGAATAATTTTTGCTTCCCATAATTTTTTTATTTCTTTCTCAATGATTGGGAGCAACATGGGATTGATGTGTCTGATTTTTTGTGCTACAGGTTTTGCATCTATTTTCAAAGGGATCTTGTGCTCCATTATGCTCTTATCATAAGTTTTCAACTCACTATAAGACCATGCAAAAATATCAGCCAATTCCTTCAGCAGTTTGATATATTTTGTTTTGGTTTCTAGAGGAAGGAATTTGGACACTTTGACTAATCTTGGCCGATCTTTTGTACCAATGTTACATTCTATTGTACTCTCTCCATCAATTTTTCTTTTGGGCTTGAGAAAAACATCATTATTATCAAAAAGTCTTTCTAAAGGAACCAAACCCTTAAAAATAAAATTAGTTTTCAGATCTATAATGTTCTTCCCAGCCATGGTTTTCTTAAAAGGGTTGCTATTTTGGTTTTCAACAATTTCCTGCTCGTCATCAATTTGTATGTCTGCAAACTCTTCTACACACTCTAAAAATTTTTGAATCTCCCTGCCATCCTCAAATACTTGCCAGTGCTTGATGTTATCAAGAATTGAAGGTCTGTTTTTTATTTGAACATCATAGATTCCCTTGACATCTAGAGGAACTTTGAAATTACTAGTAGCAATAGCTAGTGAATCAGCAATTTGATTTTCTTCTCTAGTGACAAAATTTATATTGAATTATGAAAAGTAATGTTCAATCAAATCCTAGACTTCATTCCTATAATTCTTCAATTTCAAATTTTTCACTTGGCAATTATTTCTCACCTACTTATTCACCAACTCTAAATCACCAAAGGCAATTAATTGTTCTGCTCCCAAATCTTTCATTGCCTTCATACTCAGCACAAGTTCTTCATACTCAGCAATGTTGTTAGTGGTAGCAAATTGCAGTTTGTATGATATGGTTACCTTCTGCTGAGAAGGAGAAATGAGGACTACACCGGCTCCCGATCCTTCTCTTGAAGAAGCTCAGTCAAAGTACAATCTCCAGATCTGTCCTCCTTCTGAATGTTGCGCATTTGCACCTTGAAAGTGTTGTTTTTCACTTAATTCAGGATGGAAATCATTATCATCAGCAGCAAGGTGTAGAATTTATGACCCCAATTCCTTTTCTTCAGCATATATGGGATGGTTTGATGGATTTTGTTAATCACTAATGATGTAGGCCATTTTAGTTTCCCTATACAGCCTTATGAATTCCCCTCCAAATACTGGGTGGTAGCATATGACATGTCCATCTGAAGGGTACCTCCCAACTTCTTAGACCAAGATCTGGAAAGTAACATCCCAAATCTAGAAGGAATTTCAGCAACCACAATGTCCGTCACTAAGCTCGTCATAGGCAGTTGGGTGAGGGAAACAACCAAATCATTAATCACTCCTAGACACTTGACTTTTTTGGAGTCAAAGGTGTAAAGGTCATGGTATTGCTTGGTGATCTCTAATCCCAATTCATCCATCACTTTCTTTGGCATGAGATTGTGGGAAGCTCCAGAATCTAATAGACAATTATGCAACAATTTGTCATGTATGTTAAGTGACAGGTAAAAAGGCGGTGAATTATCATCATTTTGGTCTTGGAAATGACAGCCTATATAAATAGTGGGATGCTCATACTCAAGGTTGACTGGATCAGGAGCGAGAGGAGGCTACAGCAGACTCTTAAAAGTCTCTTTATATGCTGGATTTTTCAATAATTCCAATAGTGGGACTGGAATTTTGATTTTATTCAATTCAGATTTGAAAATGAAATAAATTGGAATTAATTCCTTATTTTATGCAATAATTTTAACAATTGGGGCAAAATTTTGAGGTGGAGGAACCTCATTTACCTTGGCCTTTTGTTTGGCATCTTGTTTATCTGAATCTGATTTTTGTTGAGGCTATCGAATAGGACATTTTGACCTCAAAGGGTAATTTCTGTTTTGAACTTCTTGTTGTTTTTTATCATTCTGTACATAAATTTGAGCATTCATATCATCAAAAAAAAAAAAAAACAACAAATTCTTGATCTATCTTCGTATTCCTACAATGTCAAACACGTTGACTGTGAAGTTTCTCCCGCATGGTTTATTTCTTCATTTTCTTCCTCATTTCCTTGTTGTTCTTCTTCAACAAAATTATTCAAAGGAGGTTGGATAGTTTGATCATCAGCATTCCTCCTTGGGCGTTGTAGGATTTGTTGAGGCTGAAAAGGCCTCCTGAAGGGAGCCTAATTTCTATAAGCTTCATTTTGATTGGCTCTAGCAACTGGTTTATTTTATACTTCTAATTTTGACATCTTAGAGGCGAGTTCCTTGATCAAATTGGACATTTGATCTATCTTTTCTTCTGCTAAAAGTGACTTAGAAGAAGAGTGTTTTTCTTCTTCCATATTCTTTTTGTCTTTTACTGCCTTTTCTTCCTCCATTTTTAATTTATTAGAAGCCATGAGATTAGATTGAACTCCAATTTCAGCCTCTTGCATAGTTGTTAAAATCTTTGTTTTTTCAACCCTCAACCATAAAGCAAACTCAGAATCTAAAGCATTTGAAAAAATTATCATAGTTGTGGTTTCAGTAGGTTTAATATCTTCAGGAATTTTCTGATAAATCTTATTAAACCTCTTAGTAAAATTAGCTAAAGACTCATTTTCTTTCTTCTTCAGAGTTCCAAATTCTGTAAAATAATAAACAAAGTCTTTCCTATCACCCCAATGCTTCACAAATATCTCTTCTAATTCATCAATTCTTGTAATTGAACTTGGAGCCAAACTTCTAAACCATTTTCGAGCTTCACCATCCAAGCTCTGAACAAAGAGTCTTGTCCAGACATCTTCATGTTCAATATTTTGATTGTCAGCATAACTATAGAAAGCCACCAAATGTTTCTCAGCAGAAACTGCTTCTCCCTCCCCAGTGTATTTTGGAAGATATTTCAAGTAATCTCCTTGGGGAAGTGGATGCAAGGCTTGAGGGAGAACAAGTGGCGCATATATCGCAACCACTATCTGCTGCATCCTTGTAAGGGCAAGCTGGGCCATATTTTGATGATGTACAACTGATGTAGTTGTTTGATAAATTGGAATTACAATTAGTGAATTCTAATTTTGATTTGAGATAGTAGAAAATTGGGGGTCTTGAGCTGATTTTTCAGGCTTTGGAACTGAGAAGAGTGGGTTTTAAAAAACATGAACAGAGGATGTCTTGACTTCTCCTTCAGTAGAAGAATCAAAATCTAAAGTTGTCTCTTGAGGGGATGGAGTTAATTCAACTTTATTTTGTTGAGCAAGGAAAACATATAAGTTAAAGGTAAGACCTTCGGGTACATTATTTTCAAGTGGATGAGAAGAAGATGCCCCAACAGCTAGATTTGGAGAGAAAGGAAAATATTATTGTTTAGGAGTGATAAGAGACTGGTATTCAGCATGAGTTTGAAGGAAATTTAAAATAGTATCGAAGTCGTCTTCAGTCAAAATATCCCTATCAAGAAAAGGTGAAATAGACAATACTTGTTCTAATTCACCTTCAGTCAACACAAATTCTTCTGACTTCTTTTCAACACTTAGAAATTTAGTTTCTCCTTCTTTGACTAGAATAGTACTTATTTCAGATTTACTAGATGATGAGTAAGAAAAACCTTCAGTTGAGCTTAGGTTAACAACATCCACTTTATTTTCTAAAGGAGTAGCTTCAACTTGAGATTTTTCAATAGAATATTTTGAAACTAAAATCTCTTTAGATTCTAAAGTAGATAGAGGTACCTTTTGCTTTGGAACGTACTTTTGTGTACCTTCTTCACTGACTAAGATGTGGCTTCAATTGATCTTTGTTTTCCTTTAGCATCTTTGATGATTTTCTCAAGGTCAGCAACTGGAGTCACAGTTGGAGATCTCTGATTCCTCCTTGTAGAAGGAGGTCTTGAAACCCCTCTTCCTCTTCGTGGAGTCGCCAGGTGAACAAATTTGCAGTCTTCTTCAGGTCACCAATTCTTGTTCACCATCAAGAAATGGTTATCAGCAATTCATAACAATAGACTCGGGAGAATACTTCATTACAAGGCCTTCATCTCCCGGCAGATGCACCAAAAGATGTTGGCGCTGGAATCAGCACTTGGACTGCAGCAAGCGCCTGACCAAACACATCTTAAACTCTAAGATAATTTTAATGTTTTGTTTTATGGGATCGAAAGATGATATAAAATTTGATCATAAGTTTTATTATGAAATGCGCGAAGTTAAATGTTGAAAATGGTGAAGTGCGATGTGCAATGAGGGTGAACGTGACGTTGTAGAGAAATGGGACCGATCGCAGATCCTACATCAGAATATTTATAAGCATACATACGTGTGCAATCAACAATGTTTATCGGAAATTTAAACAAAAATGCAATTTCTCCCAAACAATATTCATTCACGCAGAATTGTGGTTCTTGGGCCCCATAACCAATTGACCAATAGGAAGCAATTGCAAATAGGCCGCCCGCAAATTTAAATTTACACTAATAACGGCTAAACCATAAACTCTGTGATTTGTGAAATCACACTGGTGCGCTACGCCGACACGTGTCCTTCGCCTCATCGCATCGCAAATCGCTTAACATACCATGTGAAGCCTTAACGTAAACTTTTAAAGCTGTGATTTGTGAAATCGATCCATCTGCGCTTTAATATCCACTTTTGATCTGCGCCCAAATCTGATGGTATTCCTTGCTCGCCATTCGCCTCATCACATCGCAAATCACTTAACATACCATGTGATCGCCTTTAATGATAAACTTTAAAAACTATGATTTGCGAAATCACTCTATTTGCGCTTTAGTCTCAGACTTCGATTTCTTTCCTTTCGGATCTGTGATTAGATCTTGGCTGTCCGCTCATTCTACAGTCAGTTTTTCTCCGTCGCTTCATTCCTTAGTTTAATTCCTGGAGAGCTCCCTTTAAACATTCTCTGCTGCTCTTCTCTGGATCTCCCGCTCTGTCGGTCAATCTGTTTTCTGCATGTTGCGCTTTGTTTTTAAAGGACTCTGGTTGCCACAAAGCCTTAATTTTCCTGCTTCGAAAATTGATTACCTATTTACCTGTAGCCTCTTTTCTGAGATAACCAAAATCTCAGTGAAATAGCTACGCTTTTCACTGTGTGTAATAGATGACTTCTATTTCTGAGAAATAGCTGCCATTTAATGTATTACAGTTTTGACAATGAATTTGCAACAAAGGTAGCTATTATTCCAAACTAGATGACTGCAATTTTATTACCCAAACATCGACTAACATTCAACACTAACATAAGCCAAAACAAAGATTTTAACTTATTTTAGGACTCTAAAACACTATGACACTATTCACTTAAAACTACCTTGATGTTGGGACTCTTTTTAACTTTTATTGGAAATGACTCAAACTTTGGACATGGACTAAGACACAATAAAAATTTGAAAACAATGACAAATGGCGATTACACTCCGTTAGTGACCTATAAATATAGGATTCATAATTTTGAATTGACTGATGATATTCTTGTAAATATGTACATACTTTGCCTTCTGCAAGTTGTATTCCATATTTGTAAAAATAAAAAAAATAGAAAAGCAAAAAGAGGGTAAAAGTCCTAAAAGAAAGATCAAATGACTTAGAAAAAATAAGATACCCCGAAGAAAAAGATGAATAAAACATGAAAGTGTGCAAGTCTAAATGCCACTACTTTTTACTTTTGTAGTTGATTATGGTAGAGTGTCAATAAATGCCATAATCCATGATGAGTTGAACATTTCAATCTTGACTTATCATGTTTCAATTTACTTGTTTTAGATAGAGAATAAAGAATTGTCAGATAGTTTAATCCTGACAATTCAGTAGATAGGTATAGAGTAAAAAGGAACCCAACAGTTTAATCTGGGTCCTTGGATGAAATAAGTTAGAATTAGATAGTTTTACTGCTTTCAAAATAAAAATGTTTTAAAGGTTGCTAGCTCAAATGCACCTTCATAAATGGAAGAAAAAATGTTAGATTAAAATATTGGGTAGGTAGAAGAAGGTGGGAAAAGCATTGTAAATATCTTTCACCAGGCTACAATAACTAATTTCCCTTTCCCTATAGATATTGGACATTCTAAACTATCAGTGAAAAAGGCTCAGAGCATTTCTCTGACTTCTGTTGGGACCGGACCCAAGGCTTAATGACTGGCTACTTGAAGGTGTTAAATTTCTATGTTAATCCCAAAGTTTCATCATCTACCACTCATGCATTCATCACCATGCAATTTCATAAGTAAAGACCCCATTTTTTACTTAATGATGCTTAAACCCCATTTGATTAAATTCCTACATCTCATGAAGCATAAAAACCCTCAAAAGACATTATATACTAAGAAAAAATGATTAAGTTATGATAATGAAGCTTTTCTTTAATTTTCACTTGCCTTTTAAAAATTCCTAGTCCTATTAATATAATTCCTTTTTTATTAATTATCCCAAAAACCCCTTATTATAGCTATGTCGTTATTACGCACATGTTTAAATTAAAACCTGAAAATATCCCTTTGACATAAAAACTATCAATAATGAAATATCCCAATCCCCTATAGTTATTTAGCCTAATTGGTTTGAAATAACTATATAATAAAAAACAAAGGAAAAGTCTTCGAATGTGATCACACCTTTGCGTAATGCATTAACCCCCCATAATCCCTACCTCATATATAAATCTAGTTATATATATATAAATCTAGCCCCCCACATTCATCCGCAACCATATGACTACCCTAATCTCTCCCTAATCTAAAGATCCAAATCTAATGCGATGAACCGACCTCATGCCCCACCATTCCTCGTCGCATTAAGCCTTGACCGTAGATTTGTTCTTATTAGATAAACGACTCATGTTAAAGCCCTAGTCCAACCTTTCCTTTCCCCGCAACTTTGAAAACAATCTGAACCATTCACATCATTCGTCCATATCTAACGGTGCGCGTTCCATATTGTACGCCGAAAGTGGTCGCCCAAATTTTGATGAAAATCACGTGATAAAATTAGTTTTCCTAAACCGCCCATTGCTATGTGTCTAATTTCTATTCGATCGTGTTCCAAATGCTCAAAACTACTTACCATCTCAAATAAACGCGAAAACCACCAAGTTGTTTTCGCATTCAAAGATAATTCCACCTCACGCCATTGATTGAGACCTGCAATAAATGATACACATAATGATAAATATTGAAGGTTTAAACCTTAGTTTTTCATCACTTTATGTATTATTTGCTCCTCACCTGTTAAGAAAATATGCCCAGACTCTGTGAATTAAATTTAAACCTTTGCTAGCCAATTTCTCCCCTTGAAGAGGAATTTCACCATAGTGATTGCATTTAAAGGACTCTTGATGCTTTCCACAGAGTCATAGCATCCAGTTTGAAGCTGATACAACTAGAAACTCTTCTCAACCGCCAAAATACCTACAAAGGTATTTTTTAGTATTCCAACCTGCAAATTCACAAATTCAACTCTAAATCTGACCATTTGAGTTACAAGGAAGAAAATTACCAAATCCTAGTGTGCCCAAACCTCGAAAAAACAGGGCAAACCCTTGCAAATTTTTCTCAAAATTTTCCATTTGCTTAAAAATTAGTTTTTTAGCCAAATTTCTCATTTTTAGACCATTTCCATGGTTAGAAAACTCACAGAAATCTAGAGAATCACTTTTCTAGTCTTCTACATCTAGAAAACTTGTGTTTTCTTTCCAAAACCCTTGCTCAGATTCCCAGAATTGTCCCATATTTGCTGAAATACCCTCTGTGTGAAAATAAACTATAGAAAAAAATCTAAGCTTTCTTTAGTTGTAACAAAATGACAAAGAAACAAGTTACACCCAAGACTGGAGGTCCCAAAGCCCCAAAATCTGTCTCAGCCAAGCTTCCAAAGCTAGAATCATCAAAGATTAATAAGCCTACTCCTACTTTAACAGAGTTCAGTTCAAGCTGAAGTTGTCGGACCTCTTGACCCTTTGTTTCTCTTGAAAATGGTCATATGGTCCTTAACGATTTGGATCTTTAGATTCACGTGCTTGGCCCGGTAGAATTTTAATTTGTGATAAATGGCGGAGTTATGACAAATTTCTAGATAAAAAAATAAGGAAAATGATATATCTATTTGGAGTCTAATTTTCCCAAGTATCTTGTACCTATTACTCATCCGGCTCAAACCTGGTCAGATTGTGTCGATTACATTATGTTTCGAGCCGGAGGTCTATTGTGAACAGATAGAGAATTTTGTTTTCCATCACGGCGGAATCCATTAATGAAGTAAACTTGATGGAGTTTTGATCCAAGGAAGTAGTGCCTATCCATTGAAATTTGTCGGTTATTATAGATTTGGATTACCCTAGGAGGTTTATGATTCTTCAAAAATTCATGCCTACTCATGTTGATTTCCCAAAAGTGAATCCACCCTATTCCACCTCTAATTTTCCTGAATCTTCCAAACAAGTAATTTCAATGCTATCCTTTATCTTAGGATATTTTAATGATGAGTTCACTGATGTCTCTATACTAGGATTCCTTTCTAAATTGTCCCCTGGGTAGCCTCCTGCGATGGTATTTGATTTTTCTAAATTCATTGCTGACAGTATACATTATCAGTTGACCAAATTGCCTACTGAGGGAGTGTTTAGATATTCATCATATCTATTCCATATTTTTATATTTTTCCAAGCAGAACAGTTTCCAGTGGCTTTACAAAAGATGAATGTAGAGGGCCAGCCTTTGTCAATCATATTTTGGACATCATTACTCAGAAAAAAAGGAAATGAATTCAATTACAAGGATTTCACAGATTTCTTTGTCAGGCCAGCCATGAATTTACTTTATAAAATAGAACAGCCCAGGGTCAATGATGAAATGAAAAGGATATTGCAATTGTCTGAACAAAGCCAAGTAGGGGATTGGTACTTATATGAAGGACATACCAAATTAAGGATATTTGGAGCAAATTTTCTCCCATATAAGTTGCCCAAATTCCTAACTATCAGAATTTTTGCATTGGAATATGTAAGGCAGGTATTAAATGCAGATGCAGTAAATTTCATGGCTTCTAAGAAAAAGACCCAATTCAAGCTGAAGAACCAAATTGGCCCATTTATAGTAAATAACAGGGATGCATTAAAGGAGATAGCAAGGAAATTGTCAGACTATAAGTTCCAAGAAAGTTTTTACTGGAATTATGATCCTAAAGGCATTTTGAATAGTATAAGGCTTGAATGTAAATTGACTCCTTTCATCCATGAGCCTAAACCCCAAATTGAGAAATTTTCAAATCAAATAGAGTGGGTGGAAAATACATTGGTTGACCCTACTTCTGATGCTGCAACAGTGATAAACACAGATAATTCACATCTATAGTGGTCAACCAACAAGTAGAAACTTCAAACAAAAGGACTAGGAATGAAGAAGGCTATTTAGCAGAGACCATTGCAGAAAACAAATTCAAGATTATTTACAACAAAAGGGAAAAAATGACTGCTACTGAGAAAGAAAAGACTATTGAAATAAATGATACAGATGATCAGTAGGTAGACAATGATGAAGCCACTATAATTGTAAATGAGACTCTAGAAGAAATTCAGAAAGAGCAGGTTTTAACACAGGAACAGGGTAGAGAAATGATTGAACAACAGGTAAATATAGAAGTTTCCTCCTCCTCCAAAACAGCAGAGGGAAACGATAGTGATATCCAAGAGAAATACAAACAAATTAAGGAAAGAAATGAAGAGATCAAAAGAGAAGTTTATTCTCAATTTTTGAAAGAAAAACCAGGTTACAAACACAGAGTTTTGACAACTTTTGACTATTCAACAAATAAAATGATTATGTCTTTTCTCCAACCAATGGTTACAGACCCAAAGTCAGTTGCAGATTACAAAAAAACAGAGCTTGAAGTAGATGCAGACACCATACATGAACTTGATCAAATAGAGTTTCATAGTTCAGTACTTCAAAAATTCTCTATTCTAAGGTGGTAAACAAAACTGTGAGTGCAACTAGATTGAAAAACACTGTGTTCAACTTGCAGGATCAAATGAAGTTAGATAAAGCTTCATGACATGTGAAGGATCTAAGGATCAAATCCTTAGAAGACCTGGTGCTACAAATTGGAGTGGATCCTTCAAACATTCAGGTTTCTCAAGAATTAATAAAACAAAAGAATGAAGACATTATTGCCTTGAGGAAGAAATTAAAACTCCCACCAAATTAACATCCTCAAGCAAAGGAAATCCTACAAGATAAAATAGAAAAGGATGAGATGATGCAGTTAGTGCTAAAAATGACTACTCAAGTTAAAGACATGGAGAATCAGATAGAGATCCTTATGAAAGAAAATGAAGCCTTGAAGAAAGTAAATGTGCTATCTATGCCCACTGTTATTCCTATAGTTGGCACAGCTGTCCCTTCCACATTGGCAGAGCATTTAGACCCAAAAGTGCCACTGGCAACTCTAGTGTCAGTGCAATCTATATACACTTCTGCCACAGGATCATCCACAACACAAGTACATCAAACAGGTGAAGCAGCTGACATAGTAAAGGCCATGGAAGAGATGTCCCTCAAGAATAATGAGATAATCAATTTGAAAAAGAATATTCAAACTCTTGAAACATCAAATAGAAATGAATTGATTACCTCTAAGGGACATGAACAAAGAAAAAACAGAGTTCAAGAGCAGCTAAAGATTTTGCAGCAACAGGTCAATCTTAGTGAACAGGTGTCCTTCATCAAGAAATATCTTTGGAATAACATAATCCAAGGCATACATCAACAGTGGTCTTAAATTCAAATCATTTATGAGCAGAGAGATCTACTTAAGGCAGCACATGTGGAAATTCAGAAAACAAAAGAAGAACTAGCTAACAAACCATCTCAAGCCTTGAATCTTATTACATTTTTGAATAGAAAAAATAGAGAAGAGCTTAAAGAATTGAAAATCCAAGACAGGACTGAAACAATTCCATAAATCAAAAAGGTCCTAAATAAAAGGAACATAATGAACAATATGGAGGAAAAGTGCAGGACCATGGAGTTGTCAATAACAAAAATTTTGGCACAATACACAATATTGAGAAAAGCAGGCCTCCCAGACATTCAAGGCTTTAATGAAAAACTAATGGTTCAGACAGATTATGACAAGAAGATCAAAACACATGCTAAAGAATAGGTAAATAAGCATCTACCACAAGGTTCCCCAACTGGAAAAGTTATCTTGGAGTACTTTGAGAACTTATTTTTTCTACAAAATGAGATTAAACACATCTTCATTGTCAAGCCAAACTTTGCAAAGTACACTGATGCTGATGAAAGATCGAAAGTTGCAAAGTATAAAAATACCAAGTGATCAGCAATGGCAGGAATTCACAGATTTGTTATAACAACATTGGAGCAGAACAATAGAAAATTGATTGTTTTTACCACAGTGAAAATTTCCTTTTTACAGTTGTTAAAAGGGTAAATATTGCAGTGAAAGTGTATCATATTAATCAGCAGAGTCAAAGAGTATCCGAGAAGAAAATCAATCAGAAATTTTTACTATTGTAATTTTTGTATCTTACAGTAGTGAAAGTAATAAGGAAGTGGCATAAGAAAGTATCAAGAGGAAAAACCGAGTTAAAGAATGAAAAGTGAAAGAGTATCAGTCAAGCAATCCAGAAACAAATATCTTCCAAATATGCCAGCAAGCATAAACAACAATGCAACAATCAGTTTTGATTAGATATATTAGTTCTATTTTTTTCTAGATAAGAGGACAGCTTGCTAAGTTTTTAAGCAACTGGCCCTCTTAGTGTGTTAAGATATTTTATTTTCCTAGAGTTATTCATAAATTTCTCTAGGATATTTTGTAATAAACATATTATAAATACTTCAATTTATGAAGTGTTTAGTGCGGAATAAAGTTGCTGAGATTATTATAGACAATTTTGCTGGTACTTTGGAGGCTCATGTGTTGATTTCATAGCAGCATTTTGGACAACAACCAACTAGACTTCATAACTCAGGATTCATGCGATAAGATAATGAGTAAATTGATTTATTACTGTCATTGCGTCATCTTCTGAAGTTTCATTCAATTCATATATGTTGTTCAATCTAAATGGTTAATTAGGAATATTATTTCAGGATAAGTGTAAAAAACTCCCTATCTTAACTACTTGATCATTTCAATGTTTTATGCTGATTTCCGGACTTAGAAATCCTTGATTTCTCCTAGTCCCGTTTGACCCCTGCCTCCTTCCTCTTTTTCCGGATCAAAGGATCCTTCACTGCCCTTTATCTCGAAAGCAATGCATCTCATCAAATCAGACTATTCAAATCTCTGAGGGTTATCTACCTTGCCCTGAGTACATTAGCATCCTTTTGGCCTTGCCTTCCAGTCTTTCTTGCTACATCTTGACTCCATAGCCCAATGGACTAGTAGATCCCTCTTAATCTGTCTCCAAGTAATCTTATTTCCCACCAAACTTTCCAAACAAAAAACCAAGTGCCCAATAATACCTAGCTTAAAATATCAATTCAAAAAAAAGTTAAATATGAAAGAGAGAGCCCTCTCTAAAATTTAGGAAGGCTAGATCCTAGATTTCCAAATTAGGTTTGTTGTTACCCCTAGTTTTCTTAAAACTGAAAAAATCCAAAAGAGCTCACAATCTTTAGAAATTACTAGGGTGACCATACTGGGGAACTTAACCACTCTCCAGTTTTAAATTTAATCTTGAAGGAAGATTTTTAAATCTATCTTTTATACTTTAATATTAACTTTAAAGGTTGTGGGTATTAATAAATAGACATTCTGGCTTCTAGGAAAACCTACTATACCAGGTCTAACTCAGATCCTAAGCCTGTTGTAATAGTAGATAACCCAGAACAGATCGGAAAAAATAAAAAGAAAAAACAAGTTGTTAATTTAGAAGCTGAAGTGCCTTTAAGAAAAGTTAATTCATTACCCAAGGAATTAGTGAGCTTAACTGATATTGACTTTGATTTCAACTTTGAAAAGTCATTATATAGAAATAAATCTGAAACTGATTTAAAGGAAACTTTCATAGATCCTGTTTTTACTTCTTTTGTGAATAAGAAACAGAAAATCATTTTAGCATGAATAAAATCAGACAAAACTGAAATTCAAAGTCCAGTAGAAAGAGTTAATGTGACACGGATTAAAGATGTTGATGAAGCTGTCAAATTAGCTCAATTTTTATCCCACTTTAAGCCTCCAGTTTCTCAATTATACACAACAATATTTCCAGCAGCAGATTCAAATCTATATACTGCCACTTCATTTTTAGATTCCATTGTCAGTTCACCCACAGAACCTTTTAGTCCTAAGTTGCCTTTGTAGCCTAGGATTATATTTTCATCATATCCTCAAGCCACTGTAAGTTCATCCATAGAACCATTTATTCATGAGTTGCCTTTGCAGCCTAGGATAGTTTTTCCATCATTCACTCAGCCCATTGCATCCACCAATTTTATAAGCACTACATTTTTTCCATCCAGTTCCATACATATATCAACATCTTTTCCAAGTTCTTCAAATCCAAGTTTCAGCACATCAGCTGTCATATCCAGCACTGCTCCTATAGTCACTGTTATACCTCCTATTTTAGGAAAACTTCAAATCATGGCTGCAAGATATGCTCCTCTAGTTTTACCCCAAAACCTCCATGACATACCCCAAAATTACCAAAAGGATATCCCATTGTTTGATAATTTTTCACCTTTTACTGCACAACAACATATCACCAGAATGAATGATTTTTGTGAATTATAGTTTGTAGATTTCTGTGGTGAGAATTTAGAGTTTCTGGTTTGCTCAAAGCTTAACTAGAGAAGTAAAAACATGGTTTAGAAATTTAGGTGCTGGTAGTATAGCATATTTAGCTACATTTCATAGAGCATTCATAAATAAATGGGAAAAGAAAAAGAATCCCCTGCAAATTTTATCTAAATTTGATTCCTTAAAAAGAGCTCCTAATGAGTCTATTCAGGATTACTGCACCAGATATAATACTGTTTATAATTCCATCCCTGTTGATCTTAAACCTACCCCCTATTCAGTACTTCTTAAATTTCCCGATGGATTTGATCCAGATATGGCATACCAATTAAGAGAAATAAATGTTGAACCGTTAGAATATATGCAACTAGTTGTTGTTGGTGTAGAAATTAATATCCTAGCCAAAAAATCCAGACTTAGAAATGAAAGGAGGGTCACGATCAAAGAACAAAATTAAAACTTAGATAGTAAATTTGACCTTTTGACTAGAACTTTAGAAAGAGTAGTTGAGAGATTAGACAACATTGAGAAAAACCTGCAATGGGATAATCAATCCCAACTACAGAAAAAACAAAAATCCTAGGAAAGGTAAAGCACCTTCCCCAGATCAAAACATTAGGCCCCCATTTTAAGAGAACTATGCTGAAAGCTCTCAAAACAATGTTGAGGATGAGGAAGATATCAACATAGTAATGGGGATAGATGAAAGCAATACAATTTTCCTCATTCAGTAGGATCAAGAACTCTTTGAGCTACAATAGTTCAAAGTGGAATCTAGTGAATCCTTTGACTATAAGCAAGGTTATGACTTTGCAATCAATGAAATTCACAGCCATTATAACCTTACGAGCAAGAAAAAAAATGAGTCCTATACAAAAACAATGCTCCAGCTCAACAAAATCAAAACAAAAAGAATGTAGAGGCTCCCAAAACAAAATTTTTGCAAATTCTTCCAAGAGAAAACAAGAAAAATTCAAACCCACCCAGTCCTAAAAAAAAACCTAGTCCAAAGATTGTTGATATCACCGATGAGGTGGCTCAATCCTCCAAAGATGCCCAAAAGGCTAATATTACAAAGGCCACTAATTCAACAAAAATACGGGTTTCTGATCCAAAGAAAAATCCAACTGACTCTAAATCATCAAATCCTAAATCTTCTGCTAAAAATTCCAGATCGGACAAAGCATCTGCTACCACTCAAACTGTTCCTGAAAAAATAATCAAAGACAGTAGAAATCAGGAAACACAAACAGAAGATAAAATAAAAACTCAAACTAAAGGTAAAACCGCTAAACCTCAAGAAAAATCCACTCAGTTAACAATTACAAAAGATGAATTTTTGCAGATTAGTAAATCTCAACCAACATTCAACATTCAAGCTGAAATATCCAAGTTAAAAATACCAATTCCTTTAACAGAATTGGTAAAGAATGACTTGTACAAATCAACAATCAATGAAACTTTAAACATGAATTATGGTGAGGATTCAATTAATCTAAATGATGATCAACCTGAGTTAAGTTTTGGTCCTGATGTGAATGGTACACATGCTGATGGAGCAATCCCTCCTTTTTACATTAGTCTTACTATTCATGATCAAATATTACACAATGCAATGTTATACTTAGGGGCTTCCCATAACTTAATGCCTCAATCTATTATGGAAACTCTGAATCTAAAAATAACTAGGTTGTATAAAGACTTGTTCTCATTTGATTCCTCTAAAGTTAAATGCATTGGATTGATAAAAGATTTGCATGTCAATTTAGTTCAATACCCAGGTAAAAGTATGTCTTGGATATTATAGTAGCTGATATCCCACCAAAGTATGGTATGCTTCTTTCTCGCTCATGGGGAGCTAATTTGCAGGGATATCTACAACTAGACACGAGTTTTGCTACTATCACAGTATTTGGACAGCGCAAAAAACTTTACAGAGAAACTCTAATGAAATACATGGTTAGTAATGCAGAAAGATCCATAAATTATCCCATTTATTCAACCCCAACTGACCTTGACTCTTTCATTTTATGCAACTCTGATAATGATAATATCCAAACTGAATTGATTAACAAAAAACCTGAACCAAACAATGACAATATCTTTCATGAAACCCTTTGGCATTTAGATTTTGATGGCTCAGTGAACAAGACAGGGGCGGGAGCTGGAGTATGGATCACTAACATGGAAACCAGTCATTCGGAAGGACGTGCCTTCAGACTCAACTTTAAATGCACTAATAACATGGCAGAGTATGAAGCATTGATCTTAGGCCTCCAAATCATCAGAAACTTAGGAGGTAAAAGAATTTTAATCATGGGTGATTTAGACTTAGTCATTAAGCAAATAAACGTTGAATACTCTGTTCATAATCCTAGATTAGCTAGATATAGAGACGCAACAATTGACTTGGTTGATGATTTACTAGAGTCTAAGTTTGCTATTATTCCCATAAATCAAAATTTGCAAGCATATTGCCTAGAAAATTTTGCTAGTACTTGTAAATTACCTTTTCAACCAACAAATAGATATATTGCTGAAGTAAAATACAGACCCATTGTTCCCGACAAAGTTAAATACTGGCAGATTTTTTTCGAAGATGAACAGATTTTCAATTTTTTGAACAGCAAGGAAGAATTCCAAAATTGTAAGACAGACACTGATGATAGTCTAGATTTAGAATGTAATGTAGATGATAATTTTAGCTGTGAAATAAATAGTGTAGATGTACATAAATATAAAAGGCCAACTGTATTTACTCAAACAGATATAGATAACTTTGAAAAATTAGACATAGAGGAAATAATTGAAGAAGAAATAGACATGCTATAATTGAAAGATAATCTTTTACCTAAAGGTTTAACTCCTTTAGAAGACTTGTTTGATTCCAATGATGTGCCCAAAAAGCCTAAAATGGAACCAGTCAAATCTAATATTGAGGAGTGCAATATAGGAACATAATTACATCCTAAAATGATAAAGTTGTCTAAATCTTTACCACAAGAGGAAAAAGCCAAATACATTTATCTGTTGAAAGAATATCAAGATATGTCTACATGGAGTTATGAAGATTTAAAGGCTTATGACACAAGTATAATTCAACATAAAATTCCTGTAAAGGATGACCAGAAGCCTTTTAAACAAAAGTTAAGAAGGATTAATCATGTCTTGTTACCTTTGATAGAGAAAGAAGTCAAACGAATGTATGAGGCCCAAATAATTGCACCAATCAGATATTCTGATTGGGTTTCTAACTTAGTACCTACTAGGAAGAAAACTAGAGAAACAAGATTATGTGTAGATTTCAGAAATCTCAATAAAGTGTCTTTGAAAGATAATTACCATTTGCCAAACATGGATCACATCTTGCAGAGAGTAGTTGGATTTTCAAAAATTTCTTTATTGGATGGTTTCTCAGGTTATAACCAGATACTTGTTCAGAAAGAATACCAACCCAAGACAACCTTTACTACTCCTTGGGGCACTTTCATGTATGTGAAAATTCCTTTTGGATTAATGAATGCTGGAGCTACCTTTCAAAGGGCTATGGATATAGTCTTTGCTAAGGAAATCCATGACTTTTTGGTTATTTACTTAGATAATATTACTGTGTTTTCTAAATCTGATAATAAACATTTGGATCACTTAAGACAAGTGTTCATTAAATGTAGGAGATATGGCATATCCTTAAATCCCAAAAAGACTCTTTTTGGACTTGAAGAAGGTAAATTATTAGGACACATAATTTCCAAAGAAGGTATTAGGATAGATCCAGCGAGAATTGAAGCCATACTAAACATTCACCCACCTAGGAACATCAAAGAGTTACAAGCATTTTTAGGAAAAATATTTTTTTTAAGAATATTTATTTCTAATCTAGCTGAAATCATAAAAGAACTTAATAACATGCTGAAGAAAGACTTTGTATTAAAATGGACAGTTGAAGCAAAACAATATTTTGAATCTATAAAACATGCTTTAAACAAAACACCAATCTTAATTAGCCCAGACTTCAAAAAAGATTTTATTATAATTTCATTTGCTTCTGAACATACCATAGCTGCAGTCCTTTTGCAGAAAAATGACCAAGGTTTCAGACGACCCTATAGCACGGGGAAAATTTTAAGGGCAAATTTTGGCCCAAGTAACCGTCTCCTAAGAATTATTAGGGCAATTTATATAAAACCTTTTTGTATAGTTTTGTATAATTAACCCCAAATTATTTTAAAAATAATTAATTATTATTTTTTAGCCCAAAAAAAAATAATGGCGCATAAAAAAAATGGCAAATATTTGGATTCACCTCTTGATTTACTCGTTTGTTGGGGTTTCGGAAGAGCATTAGCCCACAGATTTACTAGGTACGGGGGTTTTGGGAAGAGCATTCACACGATCTACTAAGTTGCGGGGGTTTTGGAAGAAGCATTTGTCTTTATTCAGTTTACAAGTTTGGGTGTTGGAAGGCATTCCTTGGGTCACTATGTTGCGGGGCTTTGGAAGGGCGTTATCTTTGTATTGGCTGGAGTTTCTACATTCTATCACTCTTTGGTGAGCTCCTCTCCATCATATATACAGAGATTTTAAACAGGAGGGCGGATAGGCTATCAAAAATGGGGTTGGATCATGCATTTTGTTTTATCACAGTCATTTCAGTGAGAACAGGGAAAGGGCTTCCTTCAGAATCTCTTTGTAGGACCATAACTATGGGGCTGCTGTACATTACCTTGCTCAACTTCTTGTTTACAGCTACTTTTTGGCATTTTCTGTATGCAACAAAGGCACTTTTTCCTTCTGGACCAGCTGATGGGTGATTTTATTAGGAGCAATGACACCAGATCTTCTCCACGAGCCGGGTCTTTTTTCTGGAGGTATCTTATGCTAGGTACAAGGGTGTATACAACTTCTGGAGGTACCTTTTGCTGGGCACATGGGATAGATGCTGTCTCGGGCCTATTGATCAAATTGAAAACGACCCTGTAAATACTTTTCGGATGCAACAGAGGGTAATCTTTTTGGAACAAGTGAGCCAGCTATATTTTGTTCTTTATGCCTCTGTGTTGGTATTATTAGACAAGCGAGATAGACCTCTCTTTTGGACTCGGGTTAATGATGTATTGCCCTCTTGGAAGGCCTCAGTAATGGTGTATCAGTATTTTTTGGATGGATCACTTGCACTCTAGACCACAGTCTTTGGCCCTTTAGTATATGGATAATATGTGATTTTGGAGCTCCTTACAAGTCAGATCCTTTCTGTACTTCCTTTACTGGGTCCTCTCCTATCCGAAGCCTGGGCTTTTGGGGGTGCCTCTCTAGATTCATGTGGATCATCATTGGACGTATATCAAGCCCCTGTTGATGGATTCAAATATTTGGAACAAGCGAGCCAGACCGTCTTTTTGAGCCTGGAAGGATGATGCAGTGGGTTTTCAATTGGGATCAAACGAGCCTGCTCACAAATGTGTGCTTTCTACAGGGGATCAACTAATTTTGGTAAATATGATGTTGGACCTTCTTTGGAGCATGGGTTTTATGCTGGTTTTCCCCTCCTGGAGGCATATGTGATAGGAATTTTTCGTCAGAGTCCTCTTCACATTTCACCTGTTCCAGTCATTGGAGCTTTTTTCTATGCTTGACTGGTTCCCATAAAGCCTACTATGCTCACTTTGGTTGGTCAATGATACTGGTCTTCTGAAGGTATGATGGCAAGTTTTTATATGGTCATATCCCTATGTGCTATCCAAATCTCCGGAGAAAGATAAGCAAGAGATTGATTCTTATGTGACATCTCTATGTGCTACTCAATTGTCTGAGATTGTAAGTAAATCTGAGGCACAACTTACTAAAGCACTCGCTGAAGCGGTGGCATCTTTTCTTGAGTCTGCATCTCCAGACACTTAGCCAAGCATAAGAAAAATTATGAAAAATGAGACAGAGAGAGCAGTATTAAATTTTAAATTTGCAATTGCTGGATTTGAGATTGATGATGAGACTTCCAATGAGATGGTTGAAAGTCTTAAAGATTATGGAAGAAGTGCTGTGGAGAAGAAGGCCACGGACGAAGCTGGGCAAGTGCTTATTCACATGAAGGACAGGTTTTCAATTGTCTTCAGCCATGATGGAAAATGGAAAGTATGTTTCTTTGGTCGTGGAGGAAGCTCAGGTGAAGGGTTAAAAATATCTGGAAAAGGATACTTTTCTGAGTATGAGTGAGGGAATCCTCTCGAGGGCTTCAACCGCAAAGGATCATCCCGAAATTCGAGCAAGCCAAATGCATGTCACCGCAAATGGAGATGTCAAAGGAATTTCGACAATTACCTCCCGTAAGTGATGAACAGGCTTGTAAGTCTCTCATTTATGTTGGTTCCCTCATTCCATTCCTATCAATTGAAGATTTTATGCTTATTCATAGTCTATAAAATAATGCATTTTCCAACTCAAAATCTTCCAAAAATACATCTCAAATACTCCACGGCCTCACAACCACTGATTCAAATATAGAAAACTTTTATTTGATTCCTTCTAACCAGATAGTAAATAAACCCATAGGACTCTGGGAAAATCTTGTTTTGATATCTAATGGTTATCCCATCTCCGTGCTCTTAAAAATTAACCTAGCCTCTTCCTCTTCCAACTCCCTCGATCCATCAATTTTCTCTAATAATAGTTCTTTAATTGATACATCTCGGGTGGCTGGAAATGACCTCACCTTGAAAACATTATTTTCCCAACATTTCATCTCCTGAAGGCTCTCCACTTCCTCTCATCCCCTTAAAATATTTTTTCAACACCTTCTTACAAGGATGTCTTCAATATGACGCCCATTCCTACTTTTTATGGGACATGCCCTATTGAACTCTTATCCATTGAACAACCATCCCCCATTCCAAAAAATTACCATCAGAAAGAAAAATATTAACAAAAAATATATGGCTAGAGAGGGAAACCCTCTTGAATTTATTCGGGGTGGATTAAGCTTGCCTCCCCCTACTGATAAGGAAATTGTCTCCAAGGCCCTTAGAGCACATCCACCCTATAAGGATGTTCCAAAATTATTATCTTGTTTCTCAACATTAGGGGGGTTGGGGGAGCCTCCAAATTCCTTTCCCTCAAAAGATTGATATAAAT
The DNA here is from genome assembly GCA_034641835.2 of Pinus albicaulis. NCBI lineage: Eukaryota > Viridiplantae > Streptophyta > Pinopsida > Pinales > Pinaceae > Pinus > Pinus albicaulis. The sequence continues at coordinate 1,652,505,538 of CM076575.1, forward strand.
CCACATACCCTCTATTATATTTCTACAAGAAACTATGGTCCTGAGGGTGAAGGCTAGAGAGGCATTTTGGAATCTGTGTCCAGGGTGCTATTTCGCTTCTATGGATTCCACTAGTCTATATGGAGGGCTCCTCTCCTGATGGAATCCAAAGTATGCCTCTTTTCAAGCCTCCTCTTTTGTTGGCATTATTTTAGAAGGATTTTTAAGGGGCTCCCCCCTTCCGATCACGTTAGTAAATTGTGATGGACCCTATGGGGAGAGGCAAGACTTTTGGGATAAGTTTCAATCCAGTGGACTGCTAGGGGACCATTCCCTCCATTAGCATGTGATTTTAACTTCACTATCTCACTAGGGGAGTCTTGGGGATCTCGCGCCCACTCAAATCCTCTGGCTTCATATTTTTCAAAGTTGTTGTAGAACCACAACCTCCAGGATATAACTTCATTTCCATTAGCTCCCATATGGAGAAATGGTTGAATGGGTGTGGAAGGTATTGCCAAGCGTCTTGATAGATTCTTAATGGTTGGTCAACTAGCAAAAATTATGGGGAGATACAGATCCTGGATATGTCAAGATAAAATATTAGATCATTTGCCACTTCTCTTGGAATTGGATTTTGAAAATCACAGTAACATATACCCTTTCAAATTTAACCACACATGGATGGAAGATGATTCCTTTGGATCTCTAGTGAAGGATTGTTGGAAAAAAAACATGGTTTTAAATAGATCATTCATCATGGGCTCCCTTTTCAAAAAAATGGGGGAGCTCAAAAAGGAGGTTGTGATTTGGGAAAAGAAAAAGAAGGTGGAGCTTAAAGGGGATTTGTTGGCTTCAGAATTTGAATATGATATTTTCTCCCATATATTTTCAAAATCTCTCTTTCTAGCAAAAATAGCCCAGAAATGAGTCTCTTGGAAACCAGAAAAATGCAGATCTTGAAGATGGAAGAAAGATACTTGGAGACTCAAGAGTAGGGCAACTGGGATTAAGTTGGGGGACAGAAACATGAAATTTTTTCATAATTATGCAAATCGCAAAAGGAATATATATTCTATCTGGGAGCTTGAGATGAATGATAGTAAGATTGTCACTAGTCAACAAGATTTAAAGGTCGTTGCAGTGTCATACTTTTCTTCCCTTTTTAAATATCTGGGCTCTTCCAACATTGTCTCTCAACTTCAAATTATCCAAAATTATAAAAAATTATTCAGTATTGAGGAGGTTGATCTAATAGGCAGCCCTATCTCCTCTGACGAAATAAAAGGGGTAATGAAGCTTTTTTCCAAAGACAAAAGTCTAGGTCGTGATAGTTTGGAAGTCAAACTCTTCCTTTCCTTTTTTGACCTTATGGGGCCTAATCTTTGTAAGGAATTGTATGAATCTATAAGGTCTGGAAAGGTCTTCAAATACATAAATAGCTCTGATTCCAAAAAGCTCCAAACCAAAGTAGCTAGATATGGCTACTCAGAAAAGTAGAAAAAAAAAACAAACATGTGGTGCTATAATTGGTTATCTCTTGGGGGAAGAATGGTATTAGTAAAGTTTGTAATGGAAAACATTTCAGTCTTCTGGGAATCCATTACCAAGATCCCAAAATTCATTCTAAACCAAATCAAGCAATGGATGTTCAACTTCCTGTGGACTGGCAAAAAAGGTAAGGAGGGATTCCATCTAGCCAATTGGGACTCCTTATCTAGGCATTCAAGTCTTTGGCAAACGTGTTGATAAGCGCTCCTATGGTGCTTTTAGGAAATGGGATATCAATTGCATGAAAAGTTGTTACATTTTTGTAACATGTCATAAGTTTATTTATTTGTTGGCATTATGTTCAACAATTATCAACCAAATATATACATTTTCCATAAATGCATATAGGTTGACAAATGGGTCAATAATTTATGAAATTGGTTCATGATGGCTTGGAATATAGAGACCTGCAATTTATTTTTGAAGCTTATCATCTGCCCAAACATGCTCGATCAGGAGCTTATGGAGATATTTGTAGAATGGAACAGAGGATGATTAGGGTAGTGGAGAAATGGACCAAGAAAAGACACGAAGGGTCCATATATTTCACCAAAGACCAAGATCAAGAGTGCAGATAATATTATTGCATTCTCATGAGCTAGGAAGAATTTTTTGCGTTAGTGGACTCGAGGCCAAAATTTTAAGGATTAAAAATGCTTCGCAGATTGTTGACAGAGGATCTCAACTGTACATATACTCATTATAAATGTAATTTCCTACATCATGCATGAAGTAACCAGAGTTTTCCTTGGAGTTATCTTTGTTTTATCTAACGAAATGGTTTATTCAAGATTTGGTATAGCTTGTGTGGCCATGGTTACTCACGGATCTGTTGTTCTAGTATTGAAATGTTGTGAAGCATATAAGTTCATGATTGAGTTCAACTGGATTCTATTTTCTCAAATGATGAGTTGAACATGATGATGGAATTTGCTTTAGAAATTGAATACTTTGAGAAAACTAGGTTGTTTTAACCCCATCTTCATAATAGACCTTGGAGATCGGGTCAAACGACTAACACTCCCAAATTTTATCACCCTTATTAAAAAGGTGTTTGTTTATGCCAACACGACTTCAAAAGGGTGAAGTAGGACAAGTTACACAATCACACAGGCCTGAGTATGATCAAAAAATTCATTTCTTATCTCAAAGCGTAAGTGATGATGGGAAGCCTCTTATGTTAACAAACCTTTGTGACTCATTTGTATTCATTCAAACTGCAAAATGGGAGGAATACTAACAGACTACTATATTATAAATCCAAGTAGAAATTTTGATGCAAATGTTGTTTCTGCAGTTGGAATATGTGTTCAAAGGTCCCCATCTATGGTTTGAACCTGTTTGATAACAACTTGAAAATGAGTTTTTTGCATCTATTGATTCCAAGGACGTAGGTGGAAATTTGGTTGAACATATTACATCACAGTGTTCCTCTTTTCATGGTAAGTTCATATAGATGTTTTGTATATTATGTTGGTAACACATGGTACAATTATTCTTGTTCTAGTATTGAAATGTTGTGAAGCATATAAGTTCATGAGAGAGTTCAACTGGATTATATTTTCTCAAATGATGAGTTGAACATGATGATGGAATTTGCTTTAGAAGTTGAATACTTTGAGAAAACTAGGTTGTTTTAACCCCATCTTCATAATAGACCTTGGAGATCGGGTCAAACGACTAACACTCCCAAAGTTTATCACCCTTATTAAAAAAGTGTTTGTTTATGCCAACACGACTTCAAAAGGGTGAAGTAGGACAAGTTACACAATCACACAGGCCTGAGTATGATAAAAAAATTCAATTCTTATCTCAAAGCGTAAGTGATGATGGGAAGCCTCTTATGTTAACAAACCTTTGTGACTAATTTGTATTCTTTCAAACTACAAAATGGGAGGAATACTCACAGACTACTATATTACAAATCCAAGTAGAAATTTTGATGCAAATGTTGTTTCTGAAATTGGAATATGTGTTCAAAGGTCCCTATCTGTGGTTTGAACCTGTTTGATAACTACTTGAAAATGAGTTTTTGGCATCTATTGATTCCAAGAACGTAGGTGGAAATTTGGTTTAACATATTACATCACAGTGTTCCTCTTTTCATGGTCAGTTCATATAGATGTTTTGTATATTATGTTGGTAACATGATACAATTGTTTTTGAAGGATATTAGGCAACAATACGATCTCCCCAATCATCCCTTGTTCAATATAAATGGAGCTAAATTTTCCTATCAACAAATTTTAAGATTAACGTTGACCAGAGTGTGAAGCTACAGATATGACATTTACTGTTGGAAATTGGTCCTTTGATAAGGCAGAACATCACGATGATGACATTGTCTATGATTGCAGTCACCTTTTCCCTCCACCACCTTATCCCAAAGAGGTGAGGCATCCAAAGAAAAAAAGTCTAAAGAGTTTTATTTTATGATTATGTTTTCAGTTAAATAGTTTTTTAATGCAGGGATTGATTCTGCACAGATCAGGAAATTCAGCCATGTAAACATATTAAGATGCCAATATTGCTTTATGTTTCATTCATATTTTCAACAACAATGAGATTTTAAGGAGTTGAAATAAACAGATCTGATCATTTTTTTTTTACCCGAGGAAAATCTGGGCAGATCGACTCGAAGGGATCACATCCCACTGGCAAAACTAATCAGAGCCTAATCCCGAGGGCGTCGAGGAGAATTGACCCTGTGACCTCCCAATGGCAAAGTGCTTTAGCAATGGGACCTCGACCAATTGAGCTAACCGTCGGGGCATAAACAGAAGATCTGATCATAATCAGACTATTATCATTAATTTTTCTGCAGATGTTGTGCTAATTTCATTTACAAATTAAAATATATTCAACCTTCCCTTAACAAAGATGGTTATTATATGTCCAGGTGCAAATTATGGAACCTGATTTGAACAAGAGGCGAGGCTTATTTCTTAGCATTGAATGTGTTAATACTATCAATGAAGGCCTTATGATTCACCGTGAATCACATGGATGCTCAAAGCCATTTCAATCAAGATATTTGGATTTTTTGAAGAGGAGATTTTCTTCCTCAATGATACGCATCAAGAATGGACGCATGCAAAATGCAACCAAGCAATTGCCAACTCCAGGACTGGGAAGGACATATTATCCCAAAATTCATACACTTTTCTCCACAGAGTGCTCTGCATACTTTGATTGGCAGACTGTAGGATTTTTTCATAGTTTCCATCTGAGTGGGCAGTCGGGTCAGGTTACACGCTTACTTAGTTGTACAGGTGATAAACTAAAGACATACACAGGACATGATCTGGCACCTACACATTATGTTCCTTCAATGAGTCATCATCCCTTGACAGGTGATTGGTAAGACTTATGCCTTTGGCCTTTAGATCTCTGTTATTTTTAAAGTAGCACAACCACTGGAATGAGCTCTTAAGGCTTTTTATTGAGCGGCCTTCATGTTGCCTTATTGAAGGGACATAAGGCTTTTTCTTATATCAATCTGCTTGGTGATTTTGATATTTTGTATTGTTGGATTATGCTCAAACTAGTATAACTGGTTTTGAGCATGAAAGGAAAAAATAGTAATTGGACTCGATATATGGATTTTTGAAATCCTTGGTGTAGAATTAAGAGGTTTTTGGACCATTGTGGTAATATCATTTAGGCAGGAAAATAGAAAATTGGGAGAAAATTCTAATTACAAGGACTCTTGCTATTGGTTGCAAAGTTAATTATTGTTATTATTCATGTATTTGTGTTGTATCAACCTTCTCAGTCATGATTGTTGAACCAGGTACCCTGCAATCAATAAACCTGTAGCTGTATACCACTAGCTTAATCATGCATCAATAGATGCAGAATTTGTAATCAGCTTAGATGCAGATATGATAATGAGAGGCCCCATTACACCTTGGGAATTTCGTGCAGAGCGTGGACATCCTGTTTCAGCTAATTATGAGTAATTACCTTAAATTTTCTATTAATTGATATTATGCACACAACATGGATGAGCATGCTTTCTAATTAGTGGTCAGTCATTATATAGTGCAATAACCGTAAGTTAGTTCATATGGTTTGAGTTTCGTTTGTGTTAGTGATAATTTGGTACACCGATATGTGTCAATGCCATGCTATGGATCCCATTTATCTCCTTGGCAATGAGCTTGCATGCTTTCAAACTAGGGATCAGTCATTCTATAGTATAATAATGTGACTATTGATAACTTTCTCAAGGTTTGAGTTTTGTTTTGCTTGAGTGATTGATTGATACATGGATGTATGTTAATGCCATGCTAGGTACCTCATTGGCTGTGATAATGAGCTTGCACAAATTCACACAAGGCATCTAGAAGCTTGTGACAAACTTGGTGGTGTTATTATTATGCACATCGATGATCTTCGAACTCTTGCACCATTCTGGTTTCATAAAAATAAGAAGTTAGAGCTGATAGAGCACATTGGGCAACTGAAATCACTGGAGATATTTATGGACAAGGTTGGATTAGTGAAATGTATGGGTATTCTTTTGGTGAGGCTCAGGTATGTAAACTTATGTTGAAGTTGGTTGATGTCAAAAATATTCTTTTACATTATGGTCTATCATTTACTGTTGGAAATTGGTCCTTTGATAAGGCAGAACATCACGATGATGACATTGTCTATGACTGCAATCGCCTTTTCCCTCCACCACCTTATCCCAAAGAGGTGAGGCATCCAAATAAAAAAATTCTAAAGAGTTTTATTTTATGATTTTGTTTTTAGTTAAATAGTTTTTTAATGCAGGGATTGATTCTGCACAGATCAAGAAATTCATATAGTATAATAATGTGACTATTGATAACTTTCTCAAGGTTTGAGTTTTGTTTTGCTTGAGTGATTGATTGATACATGGATGTATGTTAATGCCATGCTAGGTACCTCATTGGCTGTGATAATGAGCTTGCACAAATTCACACAAGGCATCTAGAAGCTTGTGACAAACTTGGTGGTGTTATTATTATGCACATCGATGATCTTCGAACTCTTGCACCATTATGGCTTCATAAAAATGAAGAAGTTAGAGCTGACAGAGCACATTGGGCAACTGAAATCACTGGAGATATTTATGGACAAGGTTGGATTAGTGAAATGTATGGGTATTCTTTTGGTGCAGCTCAGGTATGTAAACTTATGTTGAAGTCGGTTGATGTCAAAAATATTATTTTACATTATGGTCTATCATTTACTGTTGGAAATTGGTCCTTTGATAAGGCAGAGCATCACGATGATGACATTGTCTATGACTGCAATCGCCTTTTCCCTCCACCACCTTATCCCAAAGAGGTGAGGCATCCAAATAAAAAAGTCTAAAGAGTTTTATTTTATGATTATGTTTTCAGTTAAATAGTTTTTTAATGCAGGGATTGATTCTGCACAGATCAGGAAATTCATATAGTATAATAATGTGACTATTGATAACTTTCTCAAGGTTTGAGTTTTGTTTTTCTTGAGTGATTGATTGATACACGGATGTATGTTAATGCCATGCTAGGTACCTCATTGGTTGTGATAATGAGCTTGCACAAATTCACACAAGGCATCTAGAAGCTTGTGACAAACTTGGTGGTGTTATTATTATGCACATCGATGATCTTCGAACTCTTGCACCATTCTGGCTTCATAAAAATGAAGAAGTTAGAGCTGACAGAGCACATTGGGCAACTGAAATCACTGGAGATATTTATGGACAAGGTTGGGTTAGTGAAATGTATGGGTATTCTTTTGGTGCAACTCAGGTATGTAAACTTGTGTTGAAGTCGGTTGATGTCAAAAATATTCTTTTACATTATGGTCTATCATTTACTGTTGGAAATTGGTCCTTTGATAAGGCAGAACATCACGATGATGACATTGTCTATGACTGAAGTCGCCTTTTCCCTCCACCACCTTATCCCAAAGAGGTGAGGCATCCAAATAAAAAAAGTCTAAAGAGTTTTATTTTGTGATTCTGTTTTCAGTTAAATAGTTTTTTAATGCAGGGATTGATTCTGCACAGATCAGGAAATTCAGCCATGTAAACATCTTAAGATGCCAATAATGCTTTATGTTTCATTCATATTTTCAACAACAATGAGATTTTAAGGAGTTGAAATAAACAAATCTGATCATTTTTTTTTACCCGAGGAAAATCTGGGTAGATCCACCCGAAGGGATCACATCCCGCTGGCCAAACTAATCAGAGCCTAACCCCGAGGGCGTCGATGATAATTGACCCTGTGACCTCCCAATGGCGAAGTGCTTTAGCAATGGGACCTCGACCAATTGAGCTAACCGTCGGGGTTTAAACAGAATATCTGATCATGATCAGACTATTATTATTTTTTGTGCAGATGTTGTGCTAATTTCATTTACAAATTAAAATATATTCAACCATCCCTTAACAAAGATGGTTATTATATGTCCAGGTGCAAATTATGGAACCTGATTTGAACAAGAGGCGAGGCTTATTTCTTCGCATTGAATGCGTTAATACTATCAATGAAGGCCTTATGATTTACCATGAATCACATGGATGCTCAAAGCCATTTCAATCAAGATATTTGGATTTTTAGAAGAGGACATTTTCTTCCTCAATGATATGCATCAAGAATGGACGCATGCAAAATGCAACCAAGCAATTTCCAACTCCAAGACTGGGAAGGACATATTATCTTAAAATTCATACACTTTTCTCCCCAGAGTGCTCTGCATACTTTGATTGGCAGACTGTAGGATTTGTTCATAATTTTACCCCCACTGGGGGTAAAATTATGCATCAAAAATATCTCAAAGCTTAGTCAATGGAACAGTGGATCAAAACAGGACCTAAGCTTGGTGTGGTTAGTAGATTAATCATTAAGGGCACTCTTAAAGTAATGATAGCTTGATCATGGTCAATTACACATTAGACATGGACAATAATATAGTTGTTTTGACTTTTGATTATTTTACGCTTTTATGCTTTATTTCACTTTAGTGTATTTCTCAGTCTATCCCACATTCATAAAGTGGATTGACTCAACTAGCATGTAGTCATTGATAAGGAGGCTTTCTCTGGCATGGCTGAGATCACTTTTTGAACTTGATACATTTTGTTAGCACCCATTTTCCTTCTCATGTTACAATGGTCTTGATTCCCATAGAAATGAGCATAAATTGCTTGATTTTGTCTGCATGTTCCAATTTTGATGGATTGTCTCGTAACATGCTTGAAGGATAGCTTTTTCTTGTCAGGCGTCAATTGTGTTATATCTGTGAATCAACAAATGCAAATGGAGTAGTGGGCTTATAGTATTTAAATTTTAGATATCCCCTACGCATAATGGCATTCATGCTTAAGATTTAAAACTACTTATTCTTAACCCATCTGATTCGAATGGGTATTCTATGTACCTTGTCTTCATTTAAATTTTAAATTACTTGTTCACTTGGTTTAAAGGGAGCTACCCCTACTTTATTTATGGGAGCGTGTTTTGTTTAACTTTTTGGATAGCTTGAAAGTTTGAAGTAAGGCTGAAGGTCCTACATGACAGAGTGCACAACAGGGGAGAGGAGAATGGGAAAACTTATATCATTCTTTTCCTTGTTTCACAGGTTCTATTACATTCTGCTTTTTGACAGGAGCTAACAATGGTCTTATTCAAGTACATGAAATTGTGTTAATGTCTAGCCTTAATATCTTTGAAAATTTTAGTGGTTTGTTTGTTGCTTGTTTAGAGGATTTTGTTGAGTTTGAAATTAGTCTCTTGAATGCTTATGGTTCTCATATCATGCATATATCGATAGATCGATAGATCCAGTTCTATTATTATAATCATTATTGTTTTCTTTATATATTTGGTGGTTTGAGGAAAGATATTTTATTTCCTTTCACTTTGTGGCATGATTACGACATCTTCACCTTTTAGAATATAGTAAAATATTTTTCTTATTATAGATTTTTCTTGGAAAAGAATTATTGAGAGTTAGGTGCAAATGCACAATGTTGTGTAGCATTAATGTGATAAATATGGGATAGTGCAAAGCATAGTTTTGAAGATTATTCTAAGTTGACTCGTACCTAATCAACTCAGTCAAGTTGATTGTTGGTTGAACGGCTAATTGTTGGTTCAATGGACAGAAGGTCTTGCAGGCACAAATACCAAAGGGAAAAATGGAGCCCATCATGGGGTACTCTTTGTAATTCTCCACCACTGCTACCTTTCCTCAAACTCCTCTCCAACCTCAATATTAGTGCTAGTAGTAGCATGACAAACAACACTACGCTTAGCAGAACTAGAAGAACGTGTTTTCCAAACTACACGAGAACTACTTCCCTCACGAGTCACCATGTGCCATGCTTGGTCTCGGTGGTTCTCTTCCTTGTACTCCTGGTTCAATTACCATATCTTCATTGGAACCAACACTCCAAACTCCACTAGACAACGATTCAGCATTTTGTAGTAGTGATTCGCCATTTGTACTGGTGATTCGCCATGATTTTACAGGATAATATAATCTCGTGAGAGATTCGCCAAAAAATTATATATACATATTATATTATTAATAAAATCGCCTTCCATTTTTCCTATGTATCATGAGGATTCGCCTATTTTTTATATATATAGGGGTTCTTAAAAATTATCCACCATAATAGCATTTTTCAGTAAAACACTTAGAGATGCACCTTTGAGATACAATATCATGGAGAAACAAGCTTTAGCCTTGGTTAAAGCCATAAAATATTTAGAGTGTACATTCTTTACTCCCACATTATTGCCTATGTTCCCAATTCCGTAGTCAAAGATATTCTTACACAGGATGGACCAGATAGTATAAGAGGAAAGTGGATTACCACTATCCTTGAGTATGATATCGAAATCAAACCAACTAAGCTGATAAAAGGACAAGGGTTAGCTAGATTAATGGTTGAATCCAACTGTAATGCCTTTGATATAAATTTCATTGCACAAATTGATGACCAAGAAGAGATGGCGACTCCATTTATCAACGAAGCCTTTCTAGACTCACAATGGTACTGTGATGTTATCTTTGTACTCACACATTTACAAACTCCTCCTGGTTTAACTAGAACTAAAGCTAGATTTTTCAAACTAAAAGAAATGAGATATTGTATTCTTGATAAAATGCTTTATTGGAAAGAACAAAGTGGGATTTTACTTAATTTTTTAATGAAATTAGAAGCTGACAAGATTCTTGAGGAATTTCATGCAGGTGACTACGGAGGCCACTTATACTGGAAGAGTACAACAGATAAAATTCTTAGAGATGGTTTCTACTAGCCAACATTATTTGTTGATGTCAAAAAATATGTTGCCTCCTATCACTAATGTGAGATTTTTGAAGGGAGAAATAAATTGTTACCCTTGCCCCTAAAACCTATTTCTACTGAGATTCCTTTTCAACAATGGGGTTTATACTTCTTTGGATAAATTCATCCCCCATATTCCGGACAGCATCAATGGATTTCGACTGCCACAGATTATTTTACCAAGTGGATAGAAGCCATTCCTACTAGGCAAGCCATAGACTTAGTCATAATTTCTTTTATTGAAAACAATATTTTATCTAGATTTGGATGCCCACACAAAATCATTACTAATAATGCAATTGCATTCAAATCCAAGAAAATGATTGCCTTTTGCCATAAGTATCACATTACCCTAGGCCACTCTACTGCTTATTACCCTCAAAGTAATGGCTTAGAAGAATCCTCTAATAAAAGCCTGGTAAAAATCATCAAAAAATTACTTCAAGAAAACAACAAGGCTTTGAACAAAACGTTGATCTATGCCCTATGGGCAGATAGACTTACCACTAAGAAGTCAATTGGTACTTCACCTTATCAGCTAGTTTATGGAATGGATGTAGTTTTTCCTTCATCATTGGGAGTTCCAGTAATGAATATTATCCAGGAATCACAAGTTGAGATTAATGACATTCAACGGAGAATAAATCAAACCATCCATTTACAGCAGACAAGGGAGGAAGTATATGAAAAATCCCAAGGAATTCATGATAAGATCAAAAATATTTTTCATAAAAGGAGTAAGGAAGATGATTTTTACATAGGAGATAAAGTATTAAAGTGGGATTCCAGGAGAGAGGAAAAGGGAAAACATGGAAAATTTGATTTTTTATTGAAGGGACCTTATGAAATTTATGGGTACAGAGGTAATAATGCATTTTTTATCCGAAATTTGGATGGAACAGACCTTCCATAAGGACCAGTGAATGGTAGGATGATTAAAGACTACTATTCTTCTGAGTTAACTAACAACTAGTTCTAGATTGATTCCTTTTTTTTTACATCATTGTAAATATTCATTGCAAGTGAGTAGATTGGATTGGGTGTTTTCTTTTCAAAATTTGAAGCCCGGAGTGAAGGCCCTAAGCTTTGAAGAGTAAAATATCATAAGTATGAGTTGCTGCAGAAATCAGAAGACATTTACAGGATCATCAAGGTTAAAAATTCAAGGCTATTAATCTTAGAGTTCTTTACATTTCACCAGAAAATGCCATCCCCGTGTGAAGCCGCTGTTAGTGACCTATAAATATAGGATTCATAATTTTGAATTGACTAATGATATTCTGGTAAATATGTACATACTTTTCCTTCTACAAGTTGTATTCCCATATTTGTAAAAATAAAAAGAAAATAGAAAAGCAAAAAGAGGGTAAAAGTCCTAAAAGAAAGATCAAAGGACTTAGAAAAAATAAGATACCCCAAATAAAAAGATGAATAAAACATGAAAGTGTGCAAGTCTAAATGCCACTACTTTTTAATTTTTCAGTTGATTATGGCAGAGTGTCAATAAATGCCATAATCCATAATGAGTTGAATTGTTCAATCTTGACTTATCATGTTTCAATTTACTTGTTTTAGATAGAGAATAAAGAATTGTCAGACAGTTTAATCCTGACAATTCAGTAGATAGGTATAGAGTAAAAAGGAACCCAACAGTTTAATCTGGGTCCTTGAATGAAATAAGTTAGAATTAGATAGTTTTACTACTTTCAAAAGAAAAATGTTTTAAAGGTTGCTAGCTCAAATGCACCTGCACAAATGGAAGAAAAAATGTTAAAATAAAAGATTGGGTAGGTAGAAGAAGGTGGGAAAAGCATTGTAAATATCTTTCAGCAGGTTACAATAACTAATTTCCATTTCCCTATAGATATTGGACATTCTAAACTATCAGTCAAAGAGGCTCAGAGCATTTCTCTGACTTCTGTTGGGACCGGACCCAAGGCTTAATGACTGACTAGTTGAAGGTGTTAAATTTCTATGTTAATCCCAAAGTTTCATCATCTACCACTCATGCATTCATCACCATGAAATTTCATAAGCAAAGACCCCATTTTTTACTTAATGATGCTTAAACCCCATTTGATTAACTTCCTACATCTAATGAAGCATAAAAACCCTCAAAAGACATTATATATTAAGCAAAAATGATTAAGTTATGATAATGAAGCTTTTCTTTAATTTTCACTTGCCTTAGTTATATTTATGATTTTTGAGTATTCATTTTCCCTTTAGTCATATTAACACCTAACTTATTTATTAAATCCTTATAAAAAGTCCTAGTCCTATTAATATAATTCCTTTTTTATTAATTATCCCAAAAACCCCTTATTATAAGTTTTTTATGTCAAAGTTATTACGCACATGTTTAAATTAAAACCCAAAAATATCCCTTTGACATAAAAATTATCAATAATGAAATATCCTAATCCCCCTATAGTTATTTAGCCTAATTGGTTTGAAATAACTATATAATAAAAAACAAAGGAAAATTCTTCGAAATGTGATCACACCTTTGCGTAATACATTAACCCTCCCCCATACATTCTACCCTATATATAAAATCCTTTTATATATATAAATCCAGCACCCCCGCATTCATCCGCAACCATCTGATCACCCTAATCTTCCTAATCCAATGGTCCTAATTCAATGCGATGAAAAGGCCTCATGCCCCACCATTTCCCGTTGCATTAAACTATGACCGTAGATTTTCACTTATCATATCAACGGCTTACAATGAATCTCGGGTCCCACCTTTCCTTTCCCCACAGCTTAAAGGCTAATCTGAATTGTTCGCATCATCCGACCAGATCTAACGGTGCACGTTCCATATCGCGCTCCAAAAGTAATCGGACAATGGTTGTCAAAAATCACGCGATAAAAGTAGTTTTCCTAAACCGCCCATTGCTACGTGTCTAAATTCTATTCGATCGCGTTCCAAATGCTCAAAACTACTTACCGTCCCCAATCAACGTGAAAACCACCTGTTTTTTTTGCATTCAAAGATAATTCTGCCTCCCTCCATTGATTGAGACCTGCAATAAATGATAAACATTGAAGGTTTAAACCTTATTTATTCACCATTTTATGTATTATTTGCTCCTCACCTATTAAGAAATACACCCAGACTTTGCGAACGCAATTTAAACCTTTGCTAGCCAATTTCTCCCCTTGAAGCAGAATTTCACCACAGTGATTGCATTTAAAGGACTCTTGACGCTTTCAGTTGAACCAGCGGATCCAATATAAAGCCGAAGTCACTAAGAACCCTTCTCGACTGTTAGAAAACCTGTAAATCAGGTATTTTCCTAAATTGAACCAGCAACTTTCACCAATTGACTATTAAAACAAATCAATCAAGCTACAGAGACCTGAATTGCCAGTTTAGTATGCCCAAACCTTGAAAAAACAGGGCAAACCCTTGCAATTTTTTCTCAGAATTTTCCATTTACATAAACTCTGTTTTAAAGTAATTCTAGTCCTTTAAAGACAATTTCCTTGGCTCAAAGGAGTTAAAAAGTGCACAGAAAGCCAGAAATCCCTTTCCTTAGTCCTCTACATCTTGAAAACCTGTGTTTTCTATCCTAAAATCCTTGCCTAGATTCCCAAAATTGTCCCAGATCTGCTCAAATACCCTCTGTGTCAAAATTAACTAAGAAAACAATTTAATCTTATTTATTTATCCCCAAAAATGAAAAAGAAGCAAGTTACACCCAAGCCTGGAGGTCCCAAAGCCCCAAAATTTGTCTCAGCCAAGATTCCAAAGCCAGAATCATCAAAGATTAATAAGCCTACTCCTGCTTTAACAGCTGATTCAACTGAATTTGTCAGAACTCTTCAGCCACCTGTTTCTACTGAAGAAAGCAGTCCCTTAAAATATTTGGATTACAATATTGCTGATGCAGCAGTAGAATTTAATTTGCTTGATATTCGTAACTGGAGTTATGACAAATTTCTGGATAAAAATAAAAATGATATACCTATTTGGGAGTCTAATTTGCCCAAGTATGTTGTACCTATTACTCATCCAGCTCAAGACCTAGTCAGATTGTGTCAATTACATTATGTTCCCGACCAGAGGTCTATTGTGACCAAAGATAGATAAATTATATTTTCCATCACAACAGAATCCATTAATGAAATGCTTCAGTTGAGTTTTGATCCAAGAGTAGTGCCCCTATCCATTGAAGATTTGACTCAGTTGTAGCTAGATTTGGATTACCCTAGAAGTTTTATGATTCTTCAAAACTTCATGCCTACTCATGTTGATTTCCCAAAAGTGAATCCACCCTATGCCACCTCTGATTTTCCTGAATCTTCCAGACAAGTAATTTCAATGCTATCCTTTATCTTAGGATATTTTAATGATGAGTTCACTAATGTCTCTATACTAGGATTCCTTTCTACATTGTCCCCTGGGAAACCTCCTGTGATGGTATTTGATTTTGCTAGATTCATTACTGACAGTATACATTATCAGTTGACCAAATTTCCTACTGAAGGAGTGTTTAGGTATTCATCATTTCTATTCCATCTTTTTCTATTTTTCCAAGCAGAATAGTTTCCAGTGGCTTTACAAAAGATGAATGTAGAGGGCCAGCCTCTATCAGTAATATTCTGGACATCATTACTCAGATAAATAGGAAATGAATTCAATTACAAAGATTTCACAGATTTTTTTGTCATGCCAGCCATGAATTTACTTTATAAAACAGAACAATCCAGGTTCAGTGATGAAATGAAAAGGATATTGCAATTGTGTGAGCAACGCCAAGTAGGGGATTGGTACTTATATGAAGGACATACCGAATTAAGGATATTTGGAGCAAATTTTCTCCCATATAAGTTGCCCAAATTCCTAACTATCATAATTTTTGCATTGGAATATCTAAGGCAGGTGTTAAATGCAGATGTTGTAAATTTCATGGCTTCTAAGAAAAAGACCCAATTCAAGCTGAAGAACCAAATTGGCCCATTTATAGTAAATAACAGGGATGCATTAAAGGAGATAGAAAATAAATTATCAGACTATAAGTTCCAAGAATTTTTTTACTGGAATTATGATCCTAAAGGAATTTTGAATAGTATAAGGCTTAAATGTAAATTGACTCTTTTCATCCATGATCCTAAACCCCAAATTGAGAAATTTGCAAATCAAATAGAGTGGGTGGAAAATACATTGATTGACCCTACTTTTGATGCAGCAACAGTGATAAACACAGATAATTCATAGTCTATAGTGGTCAACCAACAGGTAGAAACTTCAAACAAAAGGACCAGGAATGAAGAAGGCTATTTAGCAAAGACCATTGCAGAAAACAAATTCAAGATTATTTACAACAAAAGGGAAAAAATGATTGTTGCTGAGAAATAAAATACTATTGAAATAAATGATACAGATGATCAGTAGGTAGACAATGATGAAGCCACTATAATTGTAAATGAGACTCTAGCAGAAATTCAGAAAGAGCGGGTTTTAACACAGGAACAGGGCAGAGAAATTATTGAAAACCCGGTAAATATAGAAGCTCCCTCCTCCTCCAAAATAGTAGAGGTAAAATATAGTGATATTCAGGAGAAATACAAATAAATTAAGGAAATAAATGAAGAGATCAAAAGAGAAGTTTATTCTCAATTTTTGAAAGAAAAACCAGGAGACAAAGACAGACTTTTGACAGCTTTTGACTATTCAACAAATAAAATGATTATTTCTTTTCTCCAGCCAATGATTACAGACCCAATGTCAGTTGCAGATTATAGGAAAACAGAGCTTGAAGTAGATGTAGACACCATACATGAACTTGATGAAATAGAGTTTCATAGAATTACTTCAGAAATGCTCTATTCTAAGGTGGTAAAGAAAACTGTGAGTGCAACTAGATTGAAAAACACTATGTTCAACTTGCAGGAACAAATGAAGTTAGATAAAGCTTCATTACATGCGAAGGAAGACCTGGTGCTAGAAATTGGAGTGGATCCTTCAAACATTCAGGTTGCTCAAGAATTAATAAAACAAAAGAATGAAGACATTGTTGCCTTGAGGAAGAAATTAAAACTCCCACCAAATGAACATCCTCAAGCAAAGGAAATCCTACAAGATAAAACATAAAAGGATGAGATGATGCAGTTAGTGCTAAAAATGACTGCTCAAGTGAAAGACATGGAGAATCAAATAGAGATCCTTATGAAAGAAAATGAAGCCTTGAAGAAAGCAGATGTGCTGTCGACTCCCACTGTTATTCCTATAGTTGGCACATATGTCCCTTCCACACTGGTAGAGCATTTAGACCCAAAAGTGCCACTGGCAACTGCAATGTCAATGCAATCTATAGACACTTCTGCCACAGGATCATCCACAACACAAGTACATCAAACAGGTGAAGCAGCTGACATAGTAAAGGCCATGGAAGAGATGTCCCTCAAGAATAATGAGATAATCAATTTGAAAAAGAATATTCAAACTCTTGAAACATCAAATAGAAATGCATTGATTACCTCTAAGGGACATGAACAAGGAGCAAACTGACTTCAAGAGCAGGTAAATATTTTGCAGTAACAAGTCAATCTCAGTGAACAAGTGTCCTTCATCAAGAACTATCTTTGGAATAACATAATCCAAGGCATACATCTACAGTGGCCTTCAATTCAAATCATTTATGAGCAAAGAGATCTACTTAAGGCAGCACAGGTGGAAATTCAGAAAACAAAAGAAGAACTGGCTAACAAACTATCTAAAGCCTTGAATCTTATTACATTTTTGAACAGCAAAAATAGATAAGAGCTTGAAGAATTGAAAATCCAAGACAGGACTAAAACAATTCTGCAAATCAAAAAGGTCCTAAATAAAAGGAACATAATGAACAATTTGGAGGAAAAGTGCAGGACCATGGAGTTGTCAATAACAAAGTTTTTGGCACAATACACAATATTGAGAAAAGCAGGCCTCCAAGACATACAAGGCTTTAATGAAAAACTAATGGTTCAGAGAAATTATGACAAGAAGATCAGAGCACATGCTCAAGAACGGGTAAATAAGCCTCTACCACAAGGTTCCCCAACTGGAAAAGTTATCTTGGAGTACTTTAAGAACTTATTTTTTCTACAAAATGAGATTAAACACATCTTCATTGTCAAGCCAAACTTTGCAAAGTACACTGATGCTGATGAAAGTTATCGAAAGTTGCAAAGTATAAAAATACCAAGTGATCAGCAATGGCAGGAATTCACAGATTTTTTATAACAACATTGGAGCAAAACAATAAAAAATTGATTTTTTTTACCACAGTGAAAATTTCCTTTTTACAGCTGTTAAAAGGGTAAATATTGCAGTGAAAGTGTATCATATTAATAAGCAGAGTCAAAGAGTATCTGAGAAGAAAATCAATCAGAAATTTTTACTATTGTAATTTTTCTATCTTACAGTAGTGAAAGTAATAAGGAAGCAGCGTAAGAAAGTATCAAGAGGAAAAAACGAGTTAAAGAATTAAAAGTGAAAGAGTATCAGTCAAGCAATCCATAAATAAATATCTTCCAAATATGCCAGCAAGCATAAACAGCAATGCAACAATCAGTTTTGATTAGATAGATTAGTTCTATTTTTTTCTATATAAAAGGACAGCTTCCTAAGTTGTTAAGCAGCTCGCCCTCTTAGTGTGTTAAGATATTTTATTTTCCTAGAGTTATTCCTAAATTTCTCTAGGATATTTTTCAATAAACATATTATAAATACTTCAATTTATGAAGTGTTTAGTGTGGAATAAAGTTGTTGAGATTATTATAGACGATTTTGCTGGTACTTTGGAGGCTCATGTGTTGATTCCATAGCAGCATTCTGGAAAACAGCCAACTGGACTTCATAACTCAGGATTCATGCGATAAGCTAATGAGTAAAGTGATTTCTTACTGTCATTGTTACCTCTTCTGAAGTTTCATTCAATTCATATATTTTGTTCAATCTAAATGGTTAATTAGGAATATTATTTCAAGATAAGTGTAAAAAACTCCCTGTCTTAACTACTTGATCATTTCAATGTTTTTTGTTGATTTCCGAACTTAGGAATCCTTGATTGCTCCTAGTCCTGTTTGACCCCTACCTCCTTCCTCTTTTTCCGGATCAAAGGATCCTTCACTGCCCTTTATCCCAGAAGCAATCGATCTCATCAAATCAAACTATTCAAATCTCTGAGGGTTATCTACCTTGCCCTGAGTACATTAGCATCCTTTTGGCCTTTCCTTCCAGTCTTGCTTCCTACATCTTGACTCCATAGCCCAATGGACTAGTAGATCCCTCTTAATCTGTCTCCAAATAATATTATTTCCCACCAAACTTTCCAAACAAAAAACAAAGTGCCCAATCATACCTAGCCTAAAATATCAATTCAAAACAAAGTTAAATCTGAAAGAGAGAGCCCTCTCTAAAATTTAGGAAGGCAAGATCCTAGATTTCCAAAGTAGGTTTGTGGTTACCCCTAGTTTTCTTAAATCTGAAAAAATCCAAAAGACCCCACAATCTTTAGAAATTACTAGGGTGATAACAACACCATTAAAATTTTCAGTGCTAACAGTGTCTCCTATTGGAGATGAATTCCTCCCTGTGAGGCTTCAAGGACTGTAGACTCGACGCCTTAAAAACTCTTGAAACTCAGAAGATTTCTTGAAAATAAATACTAGGACTGACCATTGACTAACTGGATTCAAGACTGACCATATATACAGACATAAGTTCCATTGGGCATGGAGTTTATTGACACATCACACCAGATCTTTAAAATGGAGTGACTCAACTAACTTACTAAATAAAGAACTTTTTAATAAAATGACCATTGACTGGAACTCCAGTCAATTGATCATCATCTAGATGTTTGAGCATAAAAGTATTGTTCTCCAAAACTTCAGCAATTCTGAATGGCCCAAACCACAAATTGTCGAACTTACTATGTTTTCCATGGTATTCTCTCCTAGAATCCCAATGCAGCACCAAGTCATTCTCTTGAAATGATTGTTGATTTTCTCTTTTACCAAAAAAATATTTGACTTTAGCTCCATACTTCTGAACTTTTTCGAACAATGATTCTCTAATTTGGTGTGGCTCTATCAACTGTAGCACTCCCCTTTGGACTGGGTTTTCATGATCAACTTCATCCTGAAGGAACTTCATCACAGGAAGAGTTAATTTCAAAGGCATTACAGCATTAGTACCATATACAAGCTGAAATGGAGACATTCCAATTGATTTTTGACCACTTACTCTATCTTCCCACAAAGCATGTATCAGCTGAGTGTCCTAATTCCTGTTTTTTAGGCAGCATTTTGTTAATAATCCTCACAAAAATTTTATTGGATGACTCAGCCAATCCATTAGCTTGAGGGTATTAAGGCGTGGAATGAGTCACTTCAATCCCATATTGCTGACATAATTTGTACATCTTGGTGGACTTGAAGGCCATTGCATTATCAGTTACTAATTTCTGTGGACAACCAAATCTTGACATAATATTTTCCAATAGAAATTTAATAATTACTATATCAATATCATTCTTGGTTGGTACAGATTCAATCCATTTAGTGAAATATTTTGTAGCTATGAGAATCCATCTATGTTGTCCTAATGAAGGTGGATGAATTTTACCGATGAAGTCTAACCCCCACTACTGTAAAGGAACATCTGTTGAAATAGGAATGAGAGGTAATGGTGTCAATTTTTTTTTACCAGCAAATTTCTGACATTTGACACAACTCTTAACCTTGGCAAAAACATTAGAGAACAAAGTTTTCCAATAATAGCCATCTCTTAATTTTTTTTTTGTAGTGGCTCTCCAATACAAATTCCCTCCACACACAATTGCATGTATCTATGTCATAATATCCTGGGATTCTGCTTCATCTACACATCTTAACAATACTCCAACAAGATCCTTCCAATAAAGATGGTCTTCCAAAATGAAATATCACAACTCTCAATTTAAAAGCCCTCTTTTTAGACTTCTCCATTTCAGGTGGATAGTTGAAATTTAAAAAGAAGTAAACTGTATCCTTGTACCCATCTGAATTAAATATTTCAGGATAATTAGCAATACCTTCTACATCTTCTCCTTCAGCTGCCTCTACATTCAGATTTAAAGCCTTGCTGTTAGATTCATCCATCAAGCGAGCCAAGCCCTAACCCTTTACCAATTTAGCTAGTTTGATTTCAACATCAAATTCAAAAATATTGGTTAGTCATTGTCCTCTCCTTCCATCTGTATCTAGCTGCAACAACACATCTTTAACGGTGATATTGGGCACAAAAGAAATTATTTTTTAATGCAGCATATAAACTCAAAAAGACTTCAAAGCCTTAACTAGTGCAAATGCTTATTTTTCAGTCAAGCTATACTTTAATTCAGCATCCCTTAAATAATGACTGAAAAATGAAATTGGCTACTCCAATCCCTCCTTGTTCTTCTGTAGTAAGACAGTTGCAATTGTTTCTTCTAAAGCATATGAAAAAAATCAAAAAATCATTTTCAAAATCAGGACTAATCAAAACTGGTGCTTTAGTCAAGGTGGACTTAATTGCTGAAAAATAATTCTTTGCTTCATCTCACCACTTAAATTCTGCATATTTTTTCAGCAACACATTTATATGTTTGATCACCTCTGCAAAGTTAGGAACAAAACGCCTCAGAAAATTTATTTTCCCTAAAAATGACTGCAGTTCCTTTTAATTCCTTGGTAAGCCAATTTTATGAATAGCCTCTACTATTCGAGGATTAATAGAGATTCCACTTTATGTTACGATATGTCCCAATAAATTACCTTCTTGGACAGCAAAAGATGACTTTTTTAGGTTTAAGGAAAAACCAAACTTTCCGCATTTATCAAAAACCTGTTTCAAATTTTTCAAGTGATCCTCATCAGATTTTGAATATACTGTGATGTCATCCAAATAGAAGACCACAAATCTATCCTTTTCTCCCACAAAGGCAATATCCATTGCCCTTTGAAAGTTTGCACCTGCATTCATTAAACCAAATGGAATTTTATTGTACATGAATGTGCCCCAGGGTGTGGTAAAAGTTTTATTTTCTCTGTCTTTCCTATCAGCTGAAATCAGATTAGAGCCTGAAAAGCCATCAATCATTGACAGCATTGTGTATCCTACAACCTTCTACAAGATATAATCCATCTTGGGTAGTGGATAGTTATATTTTAATGAACACTGGTTCAGGTTGCGAAAATCGACACAAATCCTTATCTTTCC
Source organism: Pinus albicaulis (assembly GCA_034641835.2). Lineage (NCBI taxonomy): Eukaryota > Viridiplantae > Streptophyta > Pinopsida > Pinales > Pinaceae > Pinus > Pinus albicaulis. The sequence continues at coordinate 1,652,527,635 of CM076575.1, forward strand.
ATTATTTTTCCTGACTGAGACTATATTAGCTACCCAATTAGAAAACCTCAAAGGCAGAGTTATCATTGCTTCCCATAATTTTTTGATTTCTTTCTCAATAATTGGGAGCAGCATGGGATTGATATGTTTGATTTTTTGTGCTACAGGCTTTGCATCTGTTTTCAAAGGGATATTGTGCTCCATTATGCTCTTATCATAATTTTGCAAAAATATTAGCAAATTCCTTCAGCAGTTTGATATATTTTGTTCTGGTTTCGAGAGGAATAAATTTGGACACTTTGACTAATCTTTGTAGGTCTTATGTACCAATGTTACATTCTATTTTACTATCTCCATCACCTTTGATTTCAGGCTTGAGAAAAATATTATTATTATCAAACAGTATTTCTAAAGGACCTAAACCCTTAGGAATAAAGTTATTTTTCAGATCTATAATGTTTTTCCCAGCCATAGTTTTCTTGAAAGGGCTGATATTTTGGTTTTCAACAATCTCCTACTCATCATCAATTTGTATGTTTGCAAACTCTTCTACACACTCTAAAAATTTCTGAATCTCCCTGTCATCCTCAAATACTTGCCAATGCTTGATGTTATTAGGAATTGAAGGTTTGTTTTTTATTTGAACATCATATACTGCCTTGACATCTAGAGGAACTTTGAAATTACTAGCAGCAATAGCTAGTGAATAAGAAATTTGATTTTCTTTTCTAGTGACAAAATTTATATTAAATGTTGAAAATTAATGCTTAATAAAATCCCAGACTTCATTCCTATAATTCTTCAATTTGGAATTTTTCACTTGATAATTGTTTCTCACCTGCTTTATCACCAACTCTAAATCACCAAAGGCAATTAATTTTTCTGCTCCCAAATCTTTCACTACCTTCATACCCAGTAGAAGTGATTCATACTCAACAGTGTTGTTAGTAGTAGAAAATTGCAGTTTGTATGATATGGTTACCTTCTGCTGAGTAGGAGAAATGAGGAATACACCGGCTCCCGATCCTTCTCTTGAAGATGCTCCATCAAAGTACAATTTACAGATGTGTCCTCCTTCTGAATGCTACACATTTGCACCTTGAAATTGTTGTTTTTAACTTAATTCAAGCTAGAAATCATTGTCATCAGCAGCAAGCTACAGAATTGATGACCCCAATTCCTTTTCTTCAACATATATGGGATGATTTGACGGATTTTCCTAATCACTAATGAGGTAGGCCAGTTGAATTTACCTATACAACCTTCTGACTTCCCCTGCAAACACCAGGATGGTAGCATATGACATGTCCATCTAAAGGGTACCTCCCAACTTATTAGACCAAGATCTGGAAAGTAACATCCCAAATCTATAAGGATTGTCGGTTTTCCAACACTAAGTTGTTCATAAGTAGCTTGGTAAGGGAAAAAAAACAAATCCTTAATCACTCGTAGAGACTTGAATTTTTTGGATTCAAAGGTGTAAAGGTCATGGTATTGCTTGGTGATCTCTAATCCTAATTCATCCATCACTTTCTTTAGCATGAGATTGTGGGAAGCTCTAGAATCTAACAGACAATTATGAAGCAATTTTTCATGTATATTGAGTGACAGGTATAAAGGCGGTGAGTTATCATAATTTTGGTCTTGGACATGATAGCCTAGATAAATAGTAGGATGCTCATCCTCAAGGTTGATTGGATCAGGAGCGAGAGGAGTTTGCAACAAACTTTTAAAGGACTCTTTATATGTTATATTTTTCAATAATTCCAGAAGTGGAGCTGGAAATTTGATTTTATTCAATTCAAATTTGAAACTAAAATAAATTGGAACTAATTCCTTATTTTCTATAGTAATTTTTACCATTGGAGTAGAATTTTGAGGTGGAGGAACCTCATTTACCTTGGCCTTCTATTTAGCAGCTTGTTTATCTGAATCTTACTTTTGTTGAGGCTGCTAAACAGGACCTTTGGACCTCAATGGGTAATGTATGTTTTGAAATTCATGTTGTTTTTATCATTCTGTACATAAATTTGAGCATTCATATTATCAGAAGAGGAAAAAAAAACAAATTCTTGATCTATCTTCATATTCCTGCAGCGTTAAACATGTTTACTTTGAAGTTTCTCCCACATGGTCTATTTCTTCATTTTCTTCCTCATTTCTTTGATGTTCTTCTTGAGAAAAATTACTCAAAGGAGGCTGAACATTTTGATCATCAACATTCCTCCTTTGGCTATGTATGATTTTTTGAGGCTGAAAAGGCCTTCTAAAGGAAGCCTGATTTCTATTAACTTCTTTTTTATTGACTCTAGCAACTGGTTTATTTTCTACCTCTAATTTTGACAACTTAGAGGCAAGTTCCTTGATCAATTTGGACATTTGATCGAACTTTTCTTCTGTTGAAAGAGAGTTCGAACAAGAAGTCTTTTCTTCTTTCATATTATTTTTAACTTTTGCTACCTTTTCTTCCTCCATTTTTAATTTATTTCAAGCCATGATATTAGACTGCACTCCAATTGCAGCCTCTTGCGTATTTGTTAGTGTTTGTGCTTTTTCAGCTATCAACCATAAGGAAAAATCAGAATCTAAAGCATTTGAAAACTTTATCATAGCTATGCTTTCAATGGATTTAATCTCTTTAGGAATTTTCGGACAAATCTTATTAAACCTCTTAGTAATATCAGCTAAAGACTCATCTGCCTTCTTATTCACAGTTCCAAATTCTGTAAGATAATAAACATAGTCTTTCCTATCACCCCAATGCTTCACAAATATCTCTTCTAATTCATCAATTCCTCTAATTGAATTTGGAGCCAAACTTCTAAACCATTTTTGAGCTTCACCATCCAAGCTCTGAACAAAGAGTCTTGTCCAGAAATCTTCATGTTCAATATTTTGATTGTCAACATAAATATAGAAAGCCACTAAATGTTCTTCAATAGAAAATCCTTCTCCCTCCCCATTGTATTTTGGAATATATTTCAATTAATCGCCTTAAGGAAGTGGATGAAAGGATTGAGGGAGAACAAGCAGCGCATATCTCGCAACCAATATATGTTGCATCCTTGTAAGGGCGGGTTGAGCCATATTTTGCTGATGTACAGTTGATGTAGTTGTTTTGGAAATAGGAATTACAATTGGTGAATTATGATTCTGATTTAAGAAAACAGAAAATTGGGGGTTTTGAGATGATTTTTCAGGCTTTAGAACTGAAAAGAGTGGGTTTTTAAAAATATGAACAGAGGATGTCTTGACTTTTCCTTTAGTTGAAGAATAATAATCTAAACTTGTCTCTTGAGGGAATGGATTTAATTCAGTCTTATTTTGTTGAGCAAGGAATTTAGATAAATTAAAAGTAAGACCTTCAGGTACAGTCTCTTCAAGTGGATGAGAGGAAGATTCCCCAACAGCTGGATTTGGAGAGAAAGGAAAATATTCTTGCTGAGGGGTGAAAAGAGACTGGTATTCAAAATGAGTCTGAAGGAAATTTTAAATAGCCTTGAAGTCTTCTTCAGTAAAAATATCCCTATCAAGAAAAACTACAATAGCCAATACTTGTTCTAATTCCCCTTCATTCAGCTCAAATTCTTCTGACTTCTTTTCAACACTTAGAAATTCAGTTTCTCCTTCTTTGTCTATAACATTACTTATTTCATATTTACAAGGTAATGAGTAAGAAAAACCTTCAGCTGAACCTAGGTTAAAAACGTCCACTTTATTTTCTAGGGGAGTAGCTTCAACTTCATATTTTTCAAAAGAATATTTTGAAACTGTTAGAGTCAGCCTTTGCAGCTTTCCTTCAGTGATCAAACATGCTCTTACAAAGTGATTTTAAGGTGTCAAGGTCAGATTTTGTCATTTCAATGAGTTTTCAAGAAAAATTTGGTCACTAGGCATTAGGTCTAGGGTTTGTTTTCACTCTTTTCAAAGTTGTCCAAATGTCGGTCCATGTCATCATTCAGCTGAGTGTACCATTATTCATAGGGTTTTCATCATCATGTCAAGTTCCATTGGGTCATTTTACAGCTTGTTCATGCTTCAGTTGTGCCTGGGTAAGGTCCATTTCCCTCTCCTAGGGTTTTGGAGGTAATTTCTCTTGGATGGTCAAATCATTAGAAAAACTTGTATCATGATGTTCATACACCTTCCCCTATCCTTAATTTACCTTATTAAACACTTCCCATCACTGAGATCCCCCAAATTCCTCATTTTTGCACAAACCCTAGTTTCTTGCTACAACTTGGCAATTTTCTAGGCTAGGCCTGTGTTTTGCCATTTTTGACCCCTTCCCCTCACTCAATCTCTGAGATTCCACTTTCCCCTGCTTCCTAACATCCCTCCCTACTTCCAAAAATTTCCCCAAGAATTTATAAGCCCCTTATCCCCTTCATTTCGCTTCATTTCGACAAAATTCCTTGTTTCACACATCGGGATAAGTTTCACTCAAATACTATTTCAGAGATATAAAAGATGAATTTTGGAAAACTGAGAGATTTTTTTGTCCACACCATGCCAAATAAGAAAAACCTCCCTCACTTTTTACACAGGTATCATGGTTTTAGAGAAATGTCAAAAATATCGTTGCCTCAGGAGAATTGAATGCACCTCTGAAGTGACCTTGGGAAAATCAAGATTTCTCCTAGCATGGCTGGCTAAATGACTTTCTTGATGAGTCAAAGGATAACTAGACACAAATATATTTCCAATGAGATATCATGAGCTCAATTTGGAGTTGAGGAAGACCTTCAAAAGTTGACTGCAACAGCGCTCTGCCTTGAGGCAGCCTCATTCTGCTCATTTTGACAAGTTTTGGGAGATTTGATTTCTGACAGGGTAAATGAACTCAAAATTGAAAAATTCCACTTGGGTTGGAAATTATACTCAAATATCTTTCCAACGAGCTATCACACGCCCGATTTGGACACCGGGAAGGCCTCCAAAAGCCTCCTGCAAAATGCACTATGTAGCTACTCATAGAAAAGTGCGCGCTACCCACTTGAGGGGCGCTACCCACTTGAGGGGCGCTACCCATTGGGCAGGGGCGCTACCCATACAGATTCAGAGCCAAAAAATTTTGCTCTTTCGTCCAGATTCATGCCAAATTGCCTCCAACTGCTTGCAAGTAGGTTCTTTACGTTTGCTCAGTGAATTTTGGACATGATTATGGTGTTTTGAAAGTGGAGAAACAAATGTTTAATGTGAAGAAATGTAAACCCTATGTTTATTTCCAAATTCACTTCTTGGGGTTTTGAAACAAATATGAGTGATTGTGTGGGGGTTTGCAAACTAGTGTGGTTGATATATATGCTCATGCATCTACTGTCAGTGGTGTCCCTGCTCATCATTTACCTCAGCCTCATGCTCTCTCATTGCCATTACATCACTGCTCTCATTGTTATTGCCATTGTCATTTTCACACTATTCATCATTCATGTTATGACATAGTCCCATTTTCACTTGTCCACATCCTCCATTGACATTGTCAAACGTTGCAAGGGCTATTTCTATTGACCTACACTACACTCATTCCTATTCATGTGTCAAATCCCCATGTATTCAAAGAGTGGCTATTTTCCATTCAAACTCCTTGTGACAGTCCTTTTCCCATTGTGATATTTCCTATAGCACCTTGACATATATGTGACACATCTGACATTGGAGCATACACCAAACTCTTGTTTTCATCATAACCATATCAACATACTTTCATACACATTGTGACACCATGATAGAGACCGACACATACAACCGAGACAGTGTTTTCACCACAGGAACTGCATGCACCAGGAGAGCACTAAAACGGCGGAAAAGGCCTGATCCACTCCAGATTTTGGCCGAGGCTTCGTTAGCTGGGCAAGATACATGATGGAGGGTCTTCGCTCTGAATTTGAGCAAATTCGGAGAAAATTTTGTCATTTTGAAATATTTTGGTCTAAAAACAGGTTTTTCAGTTATACGGGTAGCGCGTCCATATGCTCACTTTTTTTAGGGACACTTGCTGAAGGAAATCTTTGCATTTTTGGATTTTTCATGGTAATTTATGCATCCTCAGGCATTGCCGAAGCATTTCATCAGATTCTGGATGGTCAAAAAGCTCAAAAACACCATGAAAACCACTTTGCTGCCACCTTTTGCACCAGCAGGAAGTACTTATGGGAGAATGACGTTTTGGAGGGGTAAATGAGCTCCAAATTGAAAAATTCTACTTGGGTTGGATAGCCAACATCCAGGGCTTTCCAACGAGCTATCATGAGCTCAATTTGGATACCGAGAAGTGCCTCAAAATCAGGCTAAAAGGCGCGCTACCCACTCAGCTCAGGGGGGCGCTACCCACTTAGATTTTTGGCTGAATTTTCAACTTCCAGCTCAGAATTTCGGCCAGTTGGGACCAGTTTTGCTTGTGGATGAAATTTTTGGGTTTTCATGATGTAAATTGATGGTTGGCATGTAACTTTGGCTTACTTTTACCTATTCTATAAGATTCACTCTCAAAAAAGTGAAAATCATGTTAATGAATCAGTTTCCACTCTTTTAGAGGCAAGTTGTTAGCTGCCTAGATTCTAGCTCCTTGTTTAGAATTAGTTGGAACTACTCCTAGAAGGAGGAATTCGACCCCTAGAGGCATGGGAAGGGGTTAGGATGCTCTATATGATGTAATTTCTCAATCATTTTCAGAGGTTGGAGAGGTTGGACTCTTGGGAAACTTTAGCACACATTGTACATATTTTTCATATTTTGGCTAAGGAAAGATCAGAGGTTTTGCAGCACCTGTTGGGATTCTTGTGGCTTTCAGTTCTTAATGGTGTTTTATCTCAGTTTATTGTAAGTTCCTTCATGTTTAATGTATGCCATTTCTCACTTATGCTTCTTAAATTAAATGAATGAGTAGATGAGGTTGAATCCATTGATCACAGTGCCCTGCCTTTGAATTCATTTAGTTTTTCATGTTTTCGCCTGTTTGAAAAGGATCCATGTTCATCCTTTCCCTTTTCAGCTCCCTTTTGTTCTGATCCATCCATATATCCAATCAAAAGCATTAAGACTATTGCCTACCAACTCGAAATCTGCAAAGATCTGACCTTATCCCCGGACCCAAAATTGTTTTTTCCCATTTCTCCAACGAAAACCCAAAAAATCAAAATCAAACATTCCTATCTCTTTACTAGCCTAAAATCAGTATTCATTGTTCATTATAAGTCATCTCAGCCCCTCTGAAAACATTTGCTGAGATAGACCCGGAGAGAGCCCTCTCCTGTCCTCGTAGGGCTAGCTACGAGGCTGAGCATGGTTTGATGTAGCCTTGAGTTTTACCTTATTTCAGCCTAAGGTATATTTGAGCGCTAACAGAAACTAAAACTTCTTTAAATTCTAAAGTAGATAGAGGTACATTTTTCTTTGGAACGTGCTTTTTGTGTACCTTCTTACTGACTGAGATGTGGCTTCAACTGATCTATGTTTTCCTTTAGCATCTTTGATGATTTTCTCTGGGTCAGCAACTAGGGTCACAGTTATAGATCTCTGATTCTTCCTTGTAGAAGGAAGTGTTGAAACCCCTCTTCCTCTTCGTGGAGTCGCCAGCTGAACAAATTTGCATTCTTATTCAAGTCACCGATTCTTTTTCACCATCAAGAAGTGATTATCAGCAATTCATAACAATAGAATCGGGAGAATACTTTGTTATAAGGCCTTCGTCTCTTAGCAGATGCACCAAAAGATGTTGGCACTGGAATCAACACTTGGACTGCAGCAAGCGCCTAACCAGACACATCTTAATCTCTAAGGTAATTTTAATGTTTTGTTTTATGGGATTGGAAGATGGTATAAGCTTTGATTTACTGAAGAGAGATTTCGGTCAAATACATAGTTCTACTAAAGAGGGTATTCGAATCTGATGTGGTAGCAGAGTTCAAGTTTGTAGCCTATGAGGAGAGTAAATTGTGAGATATGAGGAAACATTAGGTTTTTGAAACATAAATCTACTGCATTTAGTATAAATTCGCAAAAGTAGCAGTTTGACAATATTCCATTAAGAGAAAGCTATTTCTAGTTTGACAAGATTCTCACTGAAATATCATGAAGAATAACTATCATGAGTGATGCTCTTCCACTGTTATAACATATATTTAATTAGGAATTCTCACTATGTGAGACTAATAAAAACTGATAAAATACATAACATGCTTAAGAGACTAATAAAAACACATAACAGTATGATGATTTTCAAACTGGAACTGGAAGAAAGGAGATTTGGAAACACAAGTAGAATAGACAACACACACAACAGATTGGTAATAAGTCCTCAGTAGTATCATTCCATTTCATTCACAAAAAATATTACCGATCATATAAGTAAAAATTCTATAACCACCAACCAACCCTGACTTCATCAGTTTGGCATAAATATACAAAACATGATACTATCATCTTCCACAAAAAAAGGTGAATCTCTTTCCACAATTTATTATAATCTCGTGCAAGAGATGAGGCTTATCCTTTAATCTTAATTACAAAGTGCTATGATATAATGTAAATAACTTCGTTAAGGTTAACAATTTGAAGTGGTTTGTATGATGTGGCAGTTTTATGGGAAGACTCCTTTTTGGATTTGGTGCAACCAACTCCATAAAAAGTGCAAAAAAAAGTGAAAATCATGTGTGCATGTTCCTTGAATGTTGTTAAGTGCTTGGTAAAAACGTGTGGTATTGAGAGTAGTGGTAGAAAATTGTTTGAGATAAACTATGTCGTTGTTCCACTGTTCCTTTCCCCTTTTTTGGTTGAAAACCCTTTGTAATGGCGGAAAACCCGAAACATTTGGATAGAATGAAAGAGGTTCATGTTATGAGAAATTACAAAGAAAAAGTTTTCAACAGGTTTAATCGATAGAGGAGACTTGGAGCAGAATGAATGATAAGTGAGGGGGGTGATGACGAGGTGAAGAAGTGGGACCGATTGCAGATCGTGCATCGGAAGTTTTATTATGAAATGCGGGAGTTAAATGTTGAAAATGGCGATGTGTGATGTGCGATGAGAGTGGAGGTGACGTGGTAGAGAAATGGCACTGATCGCAGATCATGCATCAAAAGTTTGATAAACAGACATACGCGTGCAATCAACAATGATTACTTTATAGGAACTTTTAAAAAAAACCACAATTGCTCCCAAATAGTATGAATACACAGAATTTTGGTTCTTGGGCCCCACAACCTGGTGACCAATCAGAAGCAATCACAAGTCACCCACCCAAGAATTTAAATTTACACTGATAACGAATAAACCGTAAACTCTGTGATTTACAAAATCGCACTGGTGCGCTACGCCAACACATGCCCCTCACCTCATCTTATTGCAAATCAATTAACATACCATGCGATTTCCTTAAAGGTAAAATATAAAAATTGTGATTTGTGAAATCTCTTCATTTGCGCTTTAATCTCCGCCATTGATCTCTGCCCAGATATGACGATCTTCCTTGCTCGCCCTTCATCACCTAATCGCATCACAAATAACTTAACATAACATGTGACCACCTTAATGGTAAATCTTAAAAACTGTGATGTGAGAAGTCACTCCATTTGAGCTCTAATATGAGCCGTCAGTTTCTTCCCTTTTGGATCTGTGATTGGATCATGGTCATCCAATCATTTTTCACGCAGTTCTTCTCCGTCGCTTCATTCCTTAGTTTAAATCTTGGTGAGATCCCTTGAAACATTCTTTTCTGCTCTTCTCCGGATCTCCCACTCTTTTGATAAATCTTCTTTCTGTAGGCCGCGCTTTGCTTTTAAATAACTCTTGTTGCAATACAGTCCACTAAGCCCTGCTTTGAAAACTGATTACCTGTTTACCAATAGCCTCTTTATTGAGATAAAGAAGATCTCAGTGAAATATATGTGCTTTTCACAGTGTGGATTATATGACTTCCATTTCTGAGAAATATATGCCTTTTACTTCATTATTTTTTTGACAATGAATTTGCAACAAAGGTAGCTATTATTCCAGACCAGATGACTACAATTTTATTACCGAAACATTGACTAACCTTCAACACTAACATAAGTCAAAATATATATTTTAACTTATTTTAGGACTCTAAAACACTATGACACCTATTCTCTTAAAAATACCTTCATTTTGGGACTCTTTTTAACTTTTATTGGAAATGACTCAAACTTTGGACATGGACTAGGAAACAATAAAAATTTTGAAAACAGTGACACAATAGAGATTACACCAATAACATTTTCAGTGCTAATAGTCCCAATCATCAAATCTGAGCTGCATAATCTTATCGAACATGCCCCCTTCCATCAGGACATTCTCATGGATTAGGGGTATTTGAATACCTATGCACACCTTTTCCAAGCCCTTAGGTAATCTGACTGATGGTTTGTGCAACGCAATATAGCTTGGAAGCTGCGATAATGGGGCCACTTCGACCACATCCTCCTCTTCTTCCTTAATAGTTTTAGGGACCTCTGACATAGGTCTTATCATTTTCTCACCCACTAAAGGGCGTGACCTTGGGGCCTTTTCTCGGGGAGATTTGCGCGTTCCAGAAGACTGTCCCTTTTTAGAATTGGAGAGCGCAGGTGTTTCAACGACTGGAACCTCAGGTGCAGTAGGGTCATCACCCGGTCTTGTGGTTGTCATTTTCTCAAGAATATCATAACCTAACTCTTCTCGGCGCAATGTGTCGTCGAACCCTGGATCAAAACTAGACATAGCCATAGCAAATGCGGTGGCACTTAAGGAGCTCAAAGCACAAAAATCACTCAGAAATAAAAGGGAACTATTGCAATCCCATAAGTCATATTTATACTTGGGCACATCTTCAACAACTCTTTTTGCATTAATGAGGCTCCATTACTGACAAAATGGTCCCAAATATGGTAAAATCCCTTCATTAAATTCATCCTAGACGCTCTCAAAAATGGTAATAAATCTGTCTTTTTCAGTTTTATTGTTCCAATGGATAGATTTCTAGCAGTTGGTTTATTTTCTACCTCTATTTTTAACATCTTAGAGGAAATTTCCTTGATCGAATTAGACATTTGATTGATCTTTTCTTGTGCTGAAAGAGACTTGGAAGAAGAAGGCTTTTCTTCTTTCATCTTCTTTTTATCTTTTGCTGCCTTTTCTTCCTCCGTTTTTAATTTATTTGAAGCCATGAAATTAGACTGCACTCCAATTGCAGCCTCTTACATAGTTTTCAGTGTATGTGCTTTTTCAGCCTTCAACCATAAGGCAAACTTAGAATCAAAAGCATTATCAAAATTTATCATAGGTGTGGTTTCAGTGGGTTTAATCTCTTCAAGAATTTTCAGATAAATCTTATTAAACCTCTTAGTAAAATCAGCTAAAGATTCATCTGCCTTCTTCTTCAGAGTTCCAAATTATGTAAGATAATAAGCATAGGCTTTCCTATCACCCCAATGCTTCACAAATATCTCTTCTAATTCATCAATTCCTGTGATTGAATTTGGAGCCAAACTTCTAAACCATTTTCCAGCTTCACCATCCAAGCTCTAAACAAAGAGTCTTGTCCAGACATCTTCATGTTCAATATTTTGATTGTCAACATAACTATAGAAATCCACTAAATGTTCTTCAGCAGAAACTCCTTCTCCCTCCCCATTGTATTTTGGAAGATATTTCAAGTAATCTCCTTGAGGAAGTGGATGCAAGGGTAGAGGGAGAACAAGTGGTGCATATCTAGCAGCCACTATCTGTTGCATCCTTGTAAGGGTGGGCTGAGCCATATTTTTCTAATATACAGTTTATGTAGCTATTTTGGAAATAGGAATTACAATTGGTGAATTTAGATTCTGATTTAAGACAGTAGAAAATTGGGGGTCTTGAGCTGATTTTTCAGGCTTTATAACTGAAAAGAGTGAGTTTTCAAAAAGATTAACAGAGGATGTCTTGACTTTTCCTTCAGTATAAGAATCAAAATCTAAAGTTGTCTCTTGAGGGATGGACTTAATTCAGCCTTATTTTTATGAGCAAGGAATTAGATAAATTAAAAGTAATACCTTCAGGTACAGTCTCTTCAAGTGGATGAGAGGAAGATACCCCAACAGCTAGATTTGGAGAGAAAGGAAAATATTCTTGCTGAGGGGTGACAACAGACTGGTATTCAGGATGAGTCTGAAGGAAATTTAAAATATTCTTGAATTCTTCTTCAGTAAATATATCCCTATCAATAAAATGTGAAATAGCCAATACTTGTTCTAATTCCCCTTCATTCAGCACAAATTCTTCTGACTTATTTTCAACACTTAGAAATTCAGTTTCTCCTTCTTTGACTAGACATTACTTATTTCATATTTACTAGGTGATGTGTAAGAAAAACCTTCAGCTGAACCTAGGCTAACAACATCCACTTTATTTTCTAGGCGAGTAGCTTCAACTTGATGTTTGTGCTCAACCTAGTCTCCTAAATTGAGTTCATTAATTGTCAACCAGGGTTGGTAAACTGCTAAAGTGTGGTGCAATATATGTGCCTAGGTATTTTTTTCTCACTACGTTGTGTCTAGTGTTTTATGATGTTTTTGGTTTTTTTATATTTTTATGTTCACAAGGGAAAGAACTAAATGCTGGTGAAAAGAAGCTACTGGTTAAAAACAGAGTGAAGCCTAAGTTATGGATGGCAAATGACAAATGCAAATACTGAAACAAAACAAAGCCTAAACTATGGCTAGCAAAATACAAAGCTTGATAATGACTTCAAGGAAATAAATCACAATATGAGCTTAAACTTGTCCAATTCATTCATTAAAGATGTTTTGGAAGAGCTTGAGAAATGGGCAAGTTAAGTGTAAATGAAGTTCTCCTAACTAAACAATCAAACAATCAACTTACAATGTTACAACATATCATCCATGTTTAAAGATCTATTGGAATATATTTGGAAAAGAACATTTGTAGCATCATAAGATTTCTATTCTAAAATAGCTTCTAATTTTGTTCTGCAACTCAATTTAACACCACTAGACCTCACTCAGAAGTTATAGATTTCCTTTTTAGAACGGTCTTTTGAGAAAAGGCTTGTTTGTGAAATGGTAAAAAGGTTGCAAAATACTCTAGGTCTTAGACTGATACCAACTCTTGTCCAAATGATTATGTATTAATATGAGGTTGGAACAAAAGAAGTTTTGTAAATAATGAAGACCGTGGTATTTAAATTTAACAACTAGTATGATTTAAAATGCAATGGATGGCAACTAAACTGGAGTGCTAATACAGCGAGCTAAAACTAAACTAGAGTGCCACTAGTCTATTTAAATTATAGTGAACAATGTTAGACTAAAAAGCCATTGTCAAACTGGAAATGAAATGAGAGAGCTGAATCACATGCATTCTACCTCCGGAGTGCTATAACTAAGTTAACATGCAACTAACCTAAGGAATTCTACAGCCCATCTCGTTCAGTATGAATGATGTTTTGGAAGAGTTTGTGAGAACAAGTATGGCTGTATTATTCAAAGAAATTGAACATAAACACAAGACTGAAAGCAAATACAACTAAAATCTAAGACACCATAGCTACTTCTTACTCATTGTTATGATATTTTGGAAGAGCTTTGTAAGAGTAAGATTGGCTATGCCACTTAGTGTAAACTAGCAACTAAAACCTACAATACCACAGTTATGCCTTATTCATCATAATGATATTTTGGAAGAGCTTATTAGAGTAAGTCCAACTGTGATAATTAACGAAAGAAAATGTAATAAAAACCTAAAATACCACAGCTATGCCTTATTCATCATAATGATATTTTGGAAGAGCTTATTAGAGTAAGTCCAACTGTGATAATTAACGAAAACAAGTATGAACATAAACTTCAGAAACTTGCCTAAACTAGAAATAAAAACAAGACTAAAATACTTATCTATTGTATAAACAAGGCCGCTCAGGAGGCAGGGGCCCTCTACCACCAGAGTAGCACGAAATCTATTTCAAGATCGACTCAACGCGTTCAAGGAAATGCTGCTTCTTTCATTAAAGAGGAATCACTTCAAAACAGAGTATTCTCGGACTTCAAAGATCTAGTAGTCAACCATAAAATCTAACAAAAATCTAACCTTGTCTCTCGGTTTCCCGAGCTACATTTATAGAAAATTTACGTAACAGAACTTGAGATAATACAGGGATTACTGTCTTTCCATATTAAAATCGAACTAGAACTCTAAAGGTGGCATCGTAATATGACAAAGGACATCTGGACTATCCTTGTCCTATTAGGAGTCTATCTCCTTGTTTGAGTTCTCACGTGCATAACCACGTACAGAATTCCGTTCAATCTTCATGGAGAGCAAAAAATGCTAAAGGCGTGAACTGGAATATGACCATGTGTGGTTTTATCTTAGAGGACATCTGGAACCTATTTAAACATGAAGACGGCTGCAGAAATGGCAACTAGCTACAGAATGTCTGCATTCTGTAGCTAGTCCTAGTTCGAAAAGCACTATAATGACGAAATAATAAAAACATAGCAAGTTAGTCATAATATTCATTCTTAAAGAAATTTTAACTAATTTCATTGATAATTTGAGCCTGGGATGAATGATGGACAAAAGAAATGGAGTGGAATGTGGTGGAAGAAAGAAAATTCTTGGAGCTCAACATACCCCCACTGCTAGATTCTTGCATGTCCTCATGCAACTATTCCATGAACTCAGAGACCTCTGCAAGAACATCCAACCTTCTTCTTCTGCTCTGCCTGGTAGTTAAAGGCCTTCTGGGCTTCCTGATGACTAATTTGAACCTTAAATTGGTAAGTGCCCTGATTAACTTTTTGTTCCTCTTTTTCAACTTTTCATTTGCCTTTTCCGCTTTGTCCATTTGTAGAGACAGGGTTGAGTTCATACTGGTTTTTAGTTTAACTTGCTCCCTCAGAATATCATTCTCAGTCTTGCTATGTCTATTAAGTACTTCTAGCTCGTACTTATCTCTTCTTAGCACATCTATTTCGGACAATGGAGGACTAGGGGTTTTGTCTCTACTCTCTGGAGCTTTCCTCTCCAATGTTTCAACATAGTTGTAAATTTCTTTCTGTGCAGGATCAATTTCTGGAACTTCTTCATCAAAATCCTCCTCAGTAGGTGTTTCTTCATCTTCTATGTTTATAACTCCAGTTTGTTTAACTTTTGTTTTCTTTAGTATCCCCCTCAGTCTGTGGCTCCTCCTCGGTTGAGATGGCCCTTCTCCTTGTTCTCTGG
Organism: Pinus albicaulis; assembly: GCA_034641835.2. Taxonomy (NCBI): domain Eukaryota; kingdom Viridiplantae; phylum Streptophyta; class Pinopsida; order Pinales; family Pinaceae; genus Pinus; species Pinus albicaulis. The sequence continues at coordinate 1,652,542,833 of CM076575.1, forward strand.
CAACTTTTCTTATGATCCTATCTTTCTTAATCTGCTTCTTAATCTGAACTAATTTTTCAGAGATCATTTCTTCACTACTTTCTTGTATTATTTTACCAATTTCAGTTTTGGAGGATTTCCATCTTCTACTTCTTTTTGTAGGTTGATGTTCAGGTGAAGGTTCTTTTGGTTCCTCAAAGTGATTTCTCACCAAAAATTATTTCCAATTATCCCCTATTTTTCTCAGATGATGTTCAATCAAAATCTTGACTAAACCATGGTGGTATAAGGTTCTCTCCAGAAATTGAATTCTCTTTTGAACACTTGAAGCCATTTTCTTTAAACTTTGAAGCAATAAATAGGGAAAATTAAGTTCTTCTTCTAGGAAATGCATTATCAACCTAATGTGGTAAACATAGAAAGTACCATATCTACCTTCGCAAGTGATGAATTTTTGTAGGATAAGCAACATGTTTCTCCATTTTTTCTTTAATGCAAAACTAGGGATACTCTTTTAAAAACAATGACATCCATACCTGGTGACTTGGGTATCTGTTTCCATGCTTCGTTATGGAATTCTCTGTTCTTAAACCACCTTTCTCCTTGTCTAGGCAGTCCTGTTGCTTCTGCAATAAAAGCCTCTGTGACAGTGAATTTAATATCTCCAACTTCAACCTCGGCCCCATTAAAAGATCTTGCAAAAGTTTTAGTAACCTCTCTGTGGAAGCCACTAAATTTTTCAAGGAATTGCAACCATCTTGCTTGTTGTAAGATTTCTCAGATTTGGGGATAGCCTTCCAAGTATTTAGTGCCAACTGGTTCTGTTCTCACGATGAGGCCCATAACTCTTCTTCAATCTTCAATTCACCAGCCTTCTGCTCACGGTGAGAATGGTCATTAACAAGTTGTTTTTTCTCCCCAAATGTTTCCTCTGTTTCACGGTGACAATGGTTGTTACAGAGATACCTCTGTTTTACAGAATGAAATGGTTAAGAGTTGGCTGTGAAAAAGAGTGATATGGAGTGGTTACGAAATGAATTAATGAGTTGAGGTGAAGAAAATGAATCAATGAGTGAAAAGACCGCGGAGATATTTTGTAACGAATTCAAAAAACATCATTAAATGCTTAGTGACGTGACCAATCCAATCACTTTAGCACTTTAATCGTTTAGATTTTGAAATGATGATCAGATATGGGTTTTGAAGTGGTGGAACAGAAGGAGTTTTATCCAAAGTTTTGTGGAAGGTTTGTTTGGCATGATCAATAAAATTAATCAAAACAACTTTTTGAATAATATACAACTAAACTACACTAAATTTTTTCATGATATGTCATTATAATCACTTCATACCTTTTCCTTTGCTTTGATTTTCTTGTGATCTTCATATGCTTTGCTCTTCCCTGAAAATCATTACTTTTTGAGTCTTCATAACCTTCTTGATTTTGCTTGTTCATAGATATGCAGGATCATTTTGTTGGAAATCAAATGATTACTAGCTAGTGCTTTCAAGCTCTCTGGCTGCATAATGTCTTCCTGGCTGCAGAATGTTTGTCTAGTTGTAGAATGTCCAACTGATTGCAGAATGTACCTGTAGAAGACTTGAAATATGGTTTGAAGCTGGAATAATGAAAGGTTGTATGAAATGAATAATGAAGTATGGTAGGATGGAGTATGAATGAAATGAATAATGGAGTGGAATGGATCACAACTTATGAAATGGAGTGAAAAAGTGCCCTACAATTTCTGCTATGTATTATTCAATTGCAGAAAGGAGATCAAACTTAAAGATCTGAAATGGAAATGAAGTGGACCATGAAGTGAAATGGATGAAGTGTGGATGAATGAATGGAATAAGATATGATATGAATGAATGGAATGAAATGAAGTGAGATGGATCATAAGTGAAATGGATCTGCACTTATGATTTTGTAACAGCTGCTTGTAAAAAAATAAAAAATGGAAAAGTTAGAGTGTCAGAAAGATTCTGATTTTCACTCTATCTTTTCTATATAAACATGCCAATCAATGATTGGTTTTCATATCTATACTTTATTTTTATTTTTTTTTATTTTTTTTTCAATATGTCTGACTTCAGAAAATTCAATTAAGTTGATGAAGAAGAAAGATTCTTCTTCATTAACTTCACATCACTGTTTTCCTGGAACTTCTTGACAAATTCTTCTCTTGAGAGTGGTTTGTGATACAGCTTCAATCTATGACCATTCACAAGAAAAGTGACCTCTTCTTCATCTATTTTCCTGATTTTTATTGCTCCATTGTAAAAAATTCTCACAATTTCATATGGCCCAAGCCAATGTGTTTGAAATTTACCTTGAAAATCCTTGAACTTTGAATCAAACAAGAGAGCCCAGTCACCTTCTTTGAACTTCTTTTCCTTGATGTACTTGTCATGCCATCTAGCCCTCTGCTGTTGGACTATACTGGTTTTCTGAACTGCATATTGTCTGATCTCATCCAATTCATTAATCTGCTCCAATCTATGCTTTTGTGCCTCTGATAGATCAAGTCCTAGTTGAACTGCCATTTTGAAAGTTTGAATCTGGAACTCTATGGGAAACAAAACTTTCTTTCCATAAACAAGTTCATAAGGAGTATGGCTTGTTGTGCTTCTCCATGTAGTCCTATAGGCCCACAAGGCTTCAGGAAGCCTATCTACCCAATATTTTCTATGTAAATGGACAGTCTTTGTTAGGATCCCTTCAATAACCTTATTAGTAGATTCCACTTGACCATTTTCTTGTGGATGATAGGGAGTAGATTTTATGTGTCTGATTTTGTACCTCTCCATCATTTTTTCCACTAGCCTTGATGTGAATTGAGCTCCTTGATCTATAACAATCTCCCTTGGGACACCAAAACGAGTAAAAATATCCTCAAAAAGAAAATTAACTACATATGCTTCATTAGCAAAAAGTAATGGCTTGGCCTCTACCCATTTGGTAACATAATCAGTGCAAACTAATATATATCTCTTTTGTCTTGACGGAGGACTAATAGGTCCTACAAAATCCAAAGCCCGTTTTTCAAAAGTTTCAATATGTACCTGAGGTTGTAATGGCATCTCACCTGAAGGAGAAGGTTTCCCTACCCTTTGGCAACTGTCACACCTTTTGACATACTCCTTAGCATCTTTAAACAAGGATGGCCAATAATATCCTAAATGAAGGATCTTATAGGTTGTCCTCTTGTCAGCAAAGTGTCCACCACAAGGTTCATCATGACATGCTTTGATAATCTCAGACATCTCATCTTCCCGAACACATCTCCTAATGATAAAATCTGGACCTGTCCTGTACAACTCATTAGCAACCCATGAATATTTTTCACTGTCATAAATGATTTTTCTTTTCTCTCTTGCATTCATTATTGAATGAAATTTCCCTGAAACTAAATAATTAGCAATGTCAGCAAACCAAGGAGTTTGAGTAGAAATTGCAAAAATATATTCATCAGGAAATTGATCTTCAACTCGAGTGTCATCTTTGATGTTTTGGAGTCTATATAGGAAATAAGCTACTGTGTTTTGTTTTCTAGGCCTATCTAGAATGGTAATGTTGAATTCTTGTAAAAGCAATAACCATCTTATAACTCTGCCATTAGTAATTGATTTGTTCATTAAGTATCTAATTGTAGAATGATCTGTGTGAACAAAAGTTTCATAGCCTGTTATATAGTGTCTGAATTTTTTTATGGCATGAACAACAGCTAAAAACGTTTTTTCAGTTACAGTATAGTTTAACTCTGCAGGAGTCAAATTTTTACTGGTATAGTAGATGGCATAAGGAATCGGGTCTTTTTGTCCCAATACTGCTCCTAGAGCTGTATCTGAGGCGTCTGTTGAAATATGAAAAGGTAACTTCCAATTAGGTCCCCTTAAAATAGGTGCTTCAGAAATTTTTATTTTCAGAGTCTCAAAATCTAACTGGAAATCAGAATTCCATTTGAATTCACAGTCTTTGGTAAGAAATTTAAAGAGTGGAGATGCTATCTTGGTGAAGTTTTTTATAAACCTCCTATAATATCCTATAAATCCTAGAAAACTCCTAACATCTTTTTGACAACTTGGAATAGATAATTTAGAGATGACTTCAACTTTTGACTCATCAACTCTAATCCCATCCCCTGAAATATGATGCCCCAAAACAATACCTTCAGTAAACATCATGAAACATTTCTCATGACTAAGTGAAAGATTTTCTTCTTGACATCTCTTTAAAACTTTTTCCAAGTTTGCTAAAGCCTCTTCAAATGTGTTTCCATAAACTGTGAAATCATCCATATATACCTCTACACAATCATGTATTAGATCTAAAAAAATTCCTAATACTGCCCTTTGGAATGTTGCAGGTGCATTGCATAATCCAAATGGCAATACTCGGTAAGCATAAGTACCCCAAGGACAAGTAAATGTGGTTTTGTCTTGGTCCTCAAGTGCTACTTGAATTTGATTATAACCACTAAACCCATCTAGAAATGAGAAGTACTTTTTGCCAGCTAATGTATCTAACACTTGATCTATGAAAGGTAAGGGAAAATGGTCTTTAAGAGTAGCTTTGTTTAATTCTCGATAGTCAATACATACCCTCCATTTACCAATTTTCTTTGGCACAATTACCAAAGGAGAAACCCACTGATTATCTGAAATAGGATAGATAAAGTTGACATTCAACAATTTTTGCAATTCTTCTTTAACAATCTCCCTAAGATTTGGATTCATCCTTCTTTGAGGTTGTCTGATTGGTTTACAATTTTTCTCTATGTAGATGTGATGAGTGCAAGTCTTAGGGCTTATCCCTTTCATATCAGTGTACTCCCATGCATATGCAGAAGAATGTCTTTGTAAGATCTTGACTAGCTCTTCTTGTTGAGATTTGTCTAGGTTCTTGTTTATGTTTAAAGTTTTGCCTGGAAATATCTCACTTGTAGAGCTGCCAAATTTATCCATAGAATGAAGAGACATCTGTCTTGATGAAAAAAACTCAATGTTGGATTCTTCTTGAAATTGGTCATGTTTATGTTTTGAAGATGATTCAAAGTTTTCTAAAGTATTCAGAATTTGACTATCTTCACTAATTTCTGAAATTGTGAAGAGAGGTTGTAAGTCTTCTTCATCCTCTATCCATTGAGTATCATCTAAATCTGTAATTGTCCTTGCTGTAGGATACAAAGTGAATTTCTTAGTTGAACTAACATCAGAGATGTACATATCACCAGATCTACAACTAATGAAAGCATCAGCTGTAGCTAACCAAGGTCTTCCTAATATAATAGGGTGTCCTCCTAGATTATTCTTAGAAGTTAGGATCATGAAATCCACAGGGTACTCCCAACAATCTAGGGACACTGGAATGTCTTCTATTACCCCATCAGGTTTAATCACAGATCTGTCTGCTAATTGTAATAATGTGGGTGTAAAGAGAAGATTAGGAAGTTTCAGTTTATCCATGATTTGTCTACTCATGATATTGATTGCTGCTCCTAAATCAATGAGTGTGTTTTGGATCTCAATTCCATTGATGTGAAATTTAACAACTGGATTTCCTGGGTCTAGATAGTTTGGAATAACAATCTTACCCATCATAATGTCTGCTATTTTTCCTGCCAGTTGAATTTTCTTTGTCTCTCTTATTCTTTTTCTTGTTTTCTTTATGCTCAACTCCTTTATTGTCTTTGCTAAAATTGGGATTTCCTTGATGGCTTGTAATAATGGAATCTTAATGCAAACATTTCTTAGCTCATCTAGGAAATCATAATTAGGCACCATAATTTGTTTTTCTACACCTCTATCAATTTGTAATCTTTCTGGAAAGGGAGGTGTAAGAGTGGATGTTGATGGCTGCTCTAATACAAGAGTTGAAATTATTGGTTCTTTTTGTTTTGATGTTTCAATGTTTGGGTCCTGAAAAGATGTGTCTTCTTCAAGACTTTTATTTTCTCGTAGAGAATCTTCCTTAGAGTTGTCTTGTTCTTGTATAATCACAGAAGGTTTCCTCTTTTCAAGTATTCTTCCAGACCTAAGTTGAACATTACTAAGATCTAGAGGAGTAATTAAATAAGTTGGAAATTGTTGGCCTTCTATCATATATGTATTCTGAGGATTTTTATTGTTGGGGTTTGGTATGGGTTGAGCAGGCAACTGATTTGATTTTTGAGGAAATGGTAATGGAAGTGGTTGATTTTGATGTTGTAGATTTTGAGGATTTTGTTGAGGATTTTGTTGTTGAGGAAAATGTGGATATGGTGGATAAGATGGTGGATACTGATAGTACTGAGAGTATCTTCCATAGGGATTTTGTGCCCTTTGTGCCCAAGCTTGAGATTGATTTTGAAATTGGGGCCAAGGTTGCTGCCAAGAATTCCAATTTGGTGGAGGTTGATTATACATTTGATCATGAAATCCTTGTGTTTGAGGTCCTTGCCAAGGTCTTCTAGAGACAAAATTGAGAGATTCTGTGGAACTTGTAGGAATTTCTTCTTGAAAAATAGCTTTAAGACCAGGAAGTGAAGGAAAACTCTTGGTCTCATGTTTTTCTGAAAAAATGACACAGGTCTCTACAACTTTTGCATCCAAAGGACATTCTCTCAGGGCATGCTTCTTTCTACATCTGGGACAAAAGATTGCTAAGGCATCAGATTCAGCTTTTTGCTTGTTTTGTAACTTAAGGGTGTCTATTTGTTCACTAAGACTCCCTAGGATATCGGATTTGAATTCATCAAGCATATGCCCTATCTCTGCCCTACTTACTGTCCCAGAAGCAGACTTGCTTACCCTTGCAAGAGCAGGGTCTCTTGGACCTTTTACAGTTTTAGATTTCCCTCTTGAAAGGTTGATACATAACTCAGCTATTTCAGGTAATGTGAGCTGAGATATATCCCCTTTTCCCATCATGTTAAGGATATCCAACCATTCATCCCTAATTATTTTCAACAAGAGAGCTTTTAAGGTGTCTTGATCTAAGTTTTCCATTTTTGCTCTTTTGATGTTGTAATGAAATCTCTCCAACAAATCTTCCAAGTTTTCATCTTCTTTTTGTAACATCTTAAACACTTCCTCCTTATGGTTGACTGGCATATAATAATCCAAATACCTCTCTAGAAATGCTTGTTTCATGTCTTCCCATGTCCTAATAGAACTGTTGATCAAACTCATAAACCACTTCAATGCTGCTCCTTTCAATGTTGAAGGAAATAATTTAAGTTTTTGAGCATCTTGTAAGTAGTCATAAGTTCTACATAGAACTTCAAATTCAAATAGGAAGGTTTCAGGATCTTCAGTTTTAAGTCCATAGAAGTTTGGAAGGACAGAGTGTTGGAAATATGATGCAGAGTGTTGTCCTTGATGGCAACCCACGAATGAAGATGAAGACATGCGACTGTTGACATGTGTTGTCCTTGATGGCAAACCACCTGATGAAGTTATGCTTGACTTGATGGACTTAGTAAATGATGTAAATCTGATATGATATAATGTTTGTTGACCGTTGACATGTGTTGTCCTTGATGGCAAACCACCTGATAAAGGTGTAGTTGACTTGATGGACTTGTTAAATGATGTAAATCTGAAGTGATATGATGATTGTTGATGATATGATGTTGAGTGTTGTACTTGAAAGGAAACCCACTTGATGAAGATGATGACAACTTACTTGATGTAGTTGTGTTTGATAGAATATGTCCTTGATGAAGGAAATCTGATGTATCTACAGTATTTACAGAAGGCAATGAAGAAAGGATTTCAGAATGTACTCAGAGAATGATGAAAAAGAGCATGTCTCTTGGTATACGCCGATTGGCCTAGGGGAAGTCGCGTATGCACGCGGAAAGGAACGTTACAAGTCGCGTATGGGCTAAAGCGCTCAAAAAGTGCAAATCCAAGGTAAATCAACGCTATTGCATCATATTGGGTAATGATCCGATTAATTGACCTATTCGTAGTTTTGGGCTTATGGTATTGTTTTGGCTCATGGCATTAAAAAGGATAATTTATATAAAAGGAGAAGAAATTCATTGTGCACAACATATAGTGGTACAGATGTCCGGAAGTGAACGAATACTTCCTTCTGCAGATTCAAATGGTGGTTACACTTGAAGATAAATCTGAATGGATGATGCACCAATGATGAAGAAAGGGATCTAGATCTGAAATGTATCTACTAGATCTGCTTATGGAAGGCTTAGATCTATGATGAGGCGAACATCTAGGCGAACATCTGTTGGAAGTGAAAGGGTAAATCTGAACTGAATATCTGATCTGAAGAAGTATTCTGCTCTATAATAATTGAAGATCTATACGCTACTTCAACGCGGAGGAAGCGCGTATATACGCAGCTTCAGCGAAGAGAAAGCGCGTATGCGCAATAAAATATACACTGAGTTATACGCTGGTTTGTATGGACGGAAGCGCGTATACACGCGACATCAGTGAAGGGAAAGCGCGTATGAAAACTAGGGCTTGCTGAAGCAAGGAGTATGAAATATCTGATCTGTTCTGCTGTGTTTCTGCTATCTGATCTGTATTGATATGTATCTGTTGATGATGTATGTTCGTGCTTAAAAATATGGAAAGGGTTCCGTCTGGAAATATGATGAATTGCGGTCTGCAAGTTGTGTTCTATTGAAGTGGTTGGATCCAGTGTGAAAATTGATGAAACGTGGTCTAAGGTGGTGCTGAGGGTTGTAGCCTTCAGTCAGGGGGTTGTAGCTCCCTTCCAGGTGAGGCTGGTAAACGAGATCGGGGGGTCGTAGCTCCCTTCCAGGAGAGGCTGGTAAACGAGTCAGGGGGTTGGAGCTCCCTTCCAGGAGAGGCTGGTAAACGAGCGCAGGTGGGTGCCCGCGTGCTGGTCAAGTCTGCGCCAGCACATATGTTGTAAGATGTTTTCTCTATAATAAAATATTGAAGGCTGAGCAACTACAGCGGTGGTTTTCTCCCGACTTGGGTTTCCACCTAAAAATCCTGGTGTTCATGTGTGATGCTTTGTGTGATGGTTTATTCTGTTCTTACTGCACATGTTTACTGTTTATTGAATATCTGATGAATAAATGATGGAATGGTTTAAGTGAAGTTTAATGACATATCTAGATCTCTGTGTATACGCGAGTTTCATAAAGGGGATCCGCGTATATACGCTAGTTTACTGAAGGAAAGTAGCGTATGGGTTTTAAGGAATGAAAAAGTAAAAAAGATTTGATTATGCAGTAAATACTGATTCACCCCCCCCCCCTCTCAGTATTTTTCCCAACAATTGGTATCAGAGGAGGTCCTTCTGCAGAAGCTTGATCGCTTGAAGGAGATCCGTCACAATGGGAAGTATACATACAAAAGCCTTGCTGAATTTTGGTGCAAAAGTATGGGCTCTCGCAAAAGAATGTGATGAAGAAAAGGGTACCTTTGTGGATTCTTTAGAAGACAATAATCTTCTTAAAGAAAACATTCAACTCAAAGTAAGCCTAGAAGAAAAGAACATAATCATTGAGACTTTTAAAAATCAGCTTGAAGCAAGAGAAAAACGCATGGAGGATCTAGAATGTGAAGTAGTAAGTCTAAGGAAGGATAATGAGAAATTGAATTCTCTCAATCTCAGATTTGCTAAAAGTTCAGAAACATTGGATGAGATTATCAAGGTACAACGGTCTCCTTTTATAAAAACAGGTCTTGGATATACTGGGGAATCTTCTCAGAAATCAGCACCAAATTCTCTAAAAGCAGCCACTGCTGGTTCTCTACATTCAGCCACTCAGCAAGAGAACAAAGGATCTTTACATGTAAAGCAAGATCACCTCAATTCAAGAAACACTAACAGGGAGATCTTTCAAAATGGCTACAACCAACAGGTAAAGTCTAATAGAAGATTTCATGATCACAGAAATTTCTACTTCAATGGTCAATGTTTCACATGTCACAACTTTGGTCATAAAGCTATTCAATGTGTTTCATATAAAACCATCATGACCAGAGAAGCAAGAAAGATCAGGATGAATGATGAACCAAAGAAGAACACCTATAACAATTTTTCTCCTCTCCAAAATGAAGTTGAATGTACTTATTGCAATAACTTTGGTCATGAAGAATCTGAATGCAAGAGCAAGGTCCAGCCAAAAGAGCATGTTCCCTCAAGCTCTAAAGTATGGAAAAAGAAAGAATTACCGGTTGAAAATTGTGGGATAGCGTTATTTGCAGAGGGTGAAGAGAATCAATGGTATATTGATAGCGGGTGTTCAAGACACATGACAGGTGACAAAAGCAAACTGCATACTTATAATGCTCTAGAGAAGGAAAAGAAAGTTACTTTTGGAAATGATACTCCTGCTGTTATTAAAGGAAAAGGGTCAGGATTTCTAAAAGAAAAGGTGAAGGCTAAAGATGTCATGTATGTGGATGGATTAAGGCATAACCTATTGAGTGTTAGTCAAATGTGTGATCAAGGAGCAAAAGTGGTCTTCAGTTCCAAAGAATGTGTGGTTCGTGATCTTGATACAGGTAAAATCATTATAAAAGGAAAAAGAAATCCAAGCAACCTGTATGTACTCAACGGCATAGAACAATGTTACTTAAGCAAATCTTCAGAAAATTGGCTATGGCATCGAAGACTGGGACATCTGAGTTTCTCTCAAATCAAGAAAGCAAGAAAACTTCAAGCTGTTCGTGATCTTCCCAAGATCAATCTTCCAGAAAGTACCATATGCAAATCTTGTCAATTTGGTAAGCAGACCAGAGTTCGATTTAATGCCAAATAAGGATCATCAAGTAAGCCTCTTGAACTCATTCATACTGACATCTGTGGACCTATGAGGAAAAGGTCAGTACGTGGGGAAGAATACTATATCCTATTTATCGATGACTACTCTAGAATGTGTGAGATCGCATTTATTAAACACAAAGATGAAGCTTTTGGAAAATTTCAGAATTACAAAGCCCTGGTAGAAAATGAATTGGATTCAAAAATCAAGTGTCTTAGATCTGATCGTGGTGGAGAATATTCATCAAATGAATTCTTTGAATTTTGTGAACAACATGGCATTAAAAGACAATTCTCTGTAGTAGGCACTCCACAACAAAATGGTGTAGCAGAAAGAATGAATAGAACAATTGTTCAAATGGCCAGAGCTATGCTTACTGACTCTAATGTTCCTAACATGTTTTGGAGTGAAGCAGCTCGTGCAGCAGTTAACATTCTCAACAAGGCTCATGTTCGGGTAAACAGTGATAAAACTCCATATGAACCCTGGTATGGCAAATCTCCCACTGTAAAGCATTTTAAAGTTTTTGGAAGTAGATGCTTTATCAAAAATAATGATGAAAAACTTGGCAAGTTTGACCCTAGCTCAGATGAAGGGATACTTCTTGGCTACTCATCTTCAAGCAAAGCATTCACATGTTACAATAAAAGGCTTCAAAAGGTTGTTGAATGTATTGATGTTGTTATTGACGAGTCTCCTGCAACTCCTAAAGAAGAAAAACAAACAACAGAAGAAGATGATGATGACATATGGCCTTCTACATCAGATGGAAATGATATAGACAGTGAATCAAATGAAGAACCTGAAAATGATTTATCTGAAAAAGCTCCATCCAGATATGTTCAAAAGAATCATCCCGAATCTCAAATTTTGGGAGACAAGGAATCAGGTGTACGAACAAGGAGAACTCTTGCGGGATCTTCTAGTAATTTGGCACTTCTATCCACAATTGAACCACAGAATGTCAATGAAGCTAGCAAATATGAATGTTGGAATAATGCCATGGATGAAGAAATTGAGCAAATTGAAAAGAATGACACTTGGGATTTGGTACCAAGACCTCATGATAAAAATGTCATTGGAACTAAATGGATCTTCAAGAACAAGTTAAATGAGAATGGGGATGTTGTAAGAAACAAAGCTAGACCGGTTTGCAAAGGGTATACTCAACAAGAAGGTATAGACTTTGAAGAAACTTTTGCTCCTGTAGCTAGACTTGAAGCCATAAGAATGTTTCTTGCTTTCTCAAGCTATCAACGAATCAAAGTTTATCAAATGGATGTTAAGTCTGCTTTTCTTAATGGTGATCTAGAAGAAGAAGTTTATATAGAACAACCAGAAGGATACATTTTGGGAAATGATGCAAATCTTGTTTGTAGACTTAAAAAGGCTCTGTATGGACTCAAACAAGCTCCAAGGGCTTGGTATTATCGTCTTGACAAATATCTTCATCAACAAGGATATTCAAAGGGGTCTGCTGATAGCAACTTATACACAAAAGTTGAAAATGATAAACTATTGATTGTAGTTGTATATGTTGATGATATCATTTTTGGGAGCAACGAAGAATCTATGAGTCAAAAATTTGCTTCTGTCATGCAGCAAGAATTTGAAATGTCTTTACTTGGGGAACTAACATTCTTTCTGGGCTTGCAAGTGCATCAATCTGCAGATGGTATATTTCTATCACAAGCAAAATATCTTAAGCAAATTCTGAAGAAGTATGGCATGGAAGAATGCAAACCTGGAAGTACACCAATGATAACCGGATGCAGTCTCAGTTCTAATGATGATTCTCCCACTGTGAATCAACCAGAATACAGATCGATGATTGGAAGTCTACTTTATCTCACTGGGACCAGACCAGACATTATGCATGCTGCTGGGATTGTTGGACGATTCCAAGCTAATCCAAAAGAGTCTCACCTTCAGGCTGTCAAAAGGATATTCAAATATCTACAAGGAACTCAAGACTTTGGTCTATGGTATCCAAAGGATGCTGATCTTACTCTTCATGCTTACACTGATGCAGATTGGGCTGGAAGTATTGATGATCGGAAAAGCACTAGTAGTGGTGCATTTTACATGGGGCCCCGGTTAGTATCTTGGTTCAGCAAGAAGCAAAATTCTATTGCCTTATCAACAACTGAAGCAGAGTATGTAGCTGCCGCATCTTGTTGCACTCAACTCCTATGGATGATGAAAACCTTGCAAGATTTTCAAATCAAATGTGCAACTCCTATCTCCATTATGTGTGATAATACAAGTGCCATCAGTATCTCAAAGAATCCTGTTATGCATTCAAAAACCAAGCACATTCCCATCAAATATCATTTCCTACGTGAACAAGTGCTTGAGCAAAAAGTGAAGTTGGAGTATGTTACCTCCAAAGAACAAGCTGCTGATATCTTTACTAAACCTCTGCCCAGGGAAGCGTTCGAGTATCTAAGACAGAAGCTGGGAGTATTTTCTGCCAGCCAAAAGAACAAATCTACATAATTTTTAGAAGATGACTTGGGATACGCGTGTTTTATGAAACACAGTCGCGTATGTACGCGAGTTAATGCACAGAAAACCGCGTATGAATGATTGCTGACAATTTTTGCTTGGTTCAGCTCTCTTCAGCACAACTGCAGTGCTGTTTGGTATCTCTGGTGGTGTTCCAGTTCTCATAAATCTGTTTCTAATGTTTTGATGAAGATGCCTTGATGATTTGTTGGTGAAAATGTTCAGGTTGCACAAACTAAGGGGGAGCCTTAGTCATATGAAAAGGATGCATGGTTGCACAGATTAAGGGGGAGCATTAGCTTTGCTGACTATAATGCAGTGTTGGCATTATTATGGTTCTGAAATATGTCCTCTTTCTTGAGGACTTTCTGGTGTTGGTCATAAATGGTCATATTTATTTTTTGGTGAAAAGGTCTTGTTGAGACCCATGATGTAAAAATTGTAATATTCAGTCATGTAAGGACTTGTCATTTTTGTAAACCCACTTGGTTGGGTAGCTGAGTCAAATTTTGTAAACCCACTTGGTTGGGTACTTGAGTCTTATATGTAAATCCACTTGGTTGGATATTTGATGTAAGTATGAGTCTTTGGTGATAGGAAGTTCATAGAGTCATGTACTTCATCGACAAATATGTTTGGAGATTCAGCATGGACTCAGGGGGAGCTTGGCCACTTCAGCACATATCAGATCTGCAGACTGTTTCTTCCACATGAGGAGAAAAGGGGGAGAATGTTGGTTTTTGATCCGCCCTTTGCCCTTGATGTCAAAGGGGGAGAGTGACATGGTGTTTGAATAAAGAGAAGGTAAGGATGTGACATATTTGGGAGAGTGACATGGTATCTATCTGCTGTGGTAACCAAACACCATCGTGGTTGCCATCAAGTCCAAAGGGGGAGATTGTTGGAAATATGATGCAGAGTGTTGTCCTTGATGGCAACCCACGAATGAAGATGAAGACATGCGACTGTTGACATCTGTTGTCCTTGATGGCAAACCACCTGATGAAGTTATGCTTGACTTGATGGACTTAGTAAATGATGTAAATCTGATATGATATAATGTTTGTTGACAATATAATGCTAAGTGTTTTCCTTGAAAGGCAACCCACCTGATGAAGATGATGACAACTTACTTGATGAAGTTGTGTTTGATAGAATATGTCCTTGATGAAGGAAATCTGATGTATCTACAGTATTTACAGAAGGCAATGAAGAGAGGATTTCAGAATGTACTCAGAGAATGATGAAAAAGAGCATGTCTCTTGGTATACGCGGATTGGCCTAGGGGAAGTCGCGTATGCACGCGGAAAGGAACGTTATAAGTCGCGTATGGGCTAAAGCGCTCAAAAAGTGCAAATCCAAGGGTAACCACCATGGTATTGACCCATAGTATTGGGTAATGATCCGCCTAATTGACCCCGTCCAGGTAGTTTTGGGCTTATGGTATTGTTTTGGCTCATGGTATTGAAAAAGGATAATCATATAAAAGGAGAAGAAATTCATTGTGCACAACATGAGAGTGGGTGCAAGATGTCTGAGCTTGAATGAATACTTCTCTCTGAAGTAGATCTGAATGAAAGGGTTACACTTGAAGATAAATCTGATTGGATGATGCACCAATGATGAAGAAAGGGATCTAGATCTGAAATGTATCGACTAGATCTGCTTATGGAAGGCTTAGATCTATGATGAGGCGAACATCTAGGCGAACATCTGTTGGAAGTGAAAGGGTAAATCTGAACTGAATATCTGATCTGAAGAAGTATCCTGCTCTATAATAATTGAAGATCTATACGCTACTTCAACGCGGAGGAAGCGCGTATATACGTAGCTTCAGCGAAGAGAAAGCGCGTATGCGCAATAAAGTATACACTGAGTTATACGCTGGTTTGTATGGACGGAAGCGCGTATACACGCGACATCAGTGAAGGGAAAGCGCGTATGCAAACTAGGGCTTGCTGAAGCAAGGGGTATGAAATATCTAATCTGTTCTACTATGTTTCTGCTATCTGATCTGTGTTGATATGTATCTGCTGGTGATGTATGTTTGTGCTTAAAAGTATGAAAAGGGTCCAGTATGGAAATATGATGAAATGTGGCCTGCAAGTGTTGTTCTATTGGAACAGATCTATAAAGTGATGAATGGTATCCGTCAGGGAAGCCGAAGGTTGTAGCCTTCACGTGTCGCAGCTCCCTTCCAAAGAGGCCGGTAAACGAGACTGTGGTCGTATTCTCCAGAGAGGTCAGAAATCAGTAGTGGTGCCGCCTGCTGGTTAAGTTCATTTTTACAAAGACATATGTTGTAAGATGTTTCTTCTATAATAAAATATTGAAGGTCAGCAATCACAAATACGGGTTTTCTCCCGATTTGGGTTTCCACCAAAATCCTCGGTGTTCATGTGTGATGCTTGGTGTGATGGCTTATTCTGCTTCATCGCACATTTTTACCGTTTATTAAACATCCGATGAATGAATGATGGAATAATAGGAGCAAAGATTTAATGAGTATATCTAGATCTAGAAGTAGCTCACAAAGGGTATCTGATATACGCTAGTTTACCGAAGGAAAGCATGTATGTGTTTTATGAATGAAAAGTAAAAGATTTGATTATGCAAGAAATACTGATTCACCCCCTCTCGTATTTTCTTAACAATACAATGGTTTGATATCCCATCAACACTTCATGGAAAACTCCCCGTAACGTATGACTAAAAATCCAACATAATAACATTAGTCACAACATTTTAAATGAAAATAAAATACTTTTTAACTTCAATTTTTTATCCAATGTCAAGTGATATTTCAGTCCACGTTGACTTCCAAAAGTACTGAGAGAACCAACCTCTAATAATCAAAATGATAAATCAAGCAAATCATATATCATTCCCTTTGTCTTAGACTATACTGAAGATATCCACAAAATACTTAAAATTACTCAAAGAGCACCTAGCCTCGCTTAATCAAAGTTTCCACTAATGCACCAAGTGACAAATTGTCCTAGCCCCTCCTAAAACATTCAAAATAATAGTAAAAGTGGTAGGTAACTTATACTTTCAGATAGTTATTTTGCCAAAAGTTCTTCTCAATAGGTACATAAGATATTTACACAATCATGAAAATCACATTTAATACAACACATAACTCATCAATTAACTATTATACAGAGAACCACCATCATGGTAAAAAATATGCTCCTCCTCAACCCTAAGGAACTATCTAGCTCAAAACAAATGCAAAATCAAGTAATTTATCTGGGAGATGTGTATTTTGACATAGACCATACCAGTCTACACTGAATTCCACTAGCAAACCAGCTCAAGAATTCCAATGACCACAATAAGCTCCAATAGATTCCTCTCGCGTTGTCCTTACTATTCCTCCGTGAGTGTCCATCCACAGAATTTTGGACCTCTCCAATGTGCTCCAAATCATGAGCTGCCCCTGATTTTTCCCTTCACCATCCTTTCCACTCTTTACCTTACTAAGACTACATATATCTAGGGGAGAGGAAATCCTAGCAGAAAGCACCATTAACCCCTATGGGCAGTAACCACCATAAACCCAAGGCATTCTAGCCTTCACACAGCTTCACAATCGCCGTGCATGTTAAATTTATTCCT
Source organism: Pinus albicaulis (assembly GCA_034641835.2). NCBI lineage: Eukaryota > Viridiplantae > Streptophyta > Pinopsida > Pinales > Pinaceae > Pinus > Pinus albicaulis. Next base: position 1,652,559,701 of record CM076575.1, read on the forward strand.
TTTAGCATTCCTTTCCATGTAAATCATATGCACATTATACATACAAAACAAAAATAAACTTTAATGCACATCATGGAATTATACTCACCCTCGCATAAGTCCACAATAATTCGGATTCGTAGAAACATAACTCCATATAGGTTGTATACATTATGATTTTCCCAAATAGAACAATCACACAGACGCATATTATATTTTATCATTTACAAGCCAGTTCTAATTGCAACATTTTACTTTCACAATATTTCTTTTTGCCATTAAGTTATTCATGTTTAATCTCATTAGCAATGCTATCAAGTAAATATGATTTTTTTAAAACAAGTTATCTGTAATTTTCTGCAATAAATTTTATTTCATGTATAAAATTCTATCTTGCATAAAAGCATACAAATATTCATTAATGTGTATATGTCAATAAGGTTAGGGTAACAGTCCAAACATTTCCAATTTATACAGTAAATTATTACCGACAAACTTAACACATGAAGTGTAACTACCATAATCACTACAACTCTTGCAATAACCTCTAACCAAAACGAATTCATGCATATAAGTTTAATTAGTTATTCTAAACACTAACTAATCAATGATACTAGTACATTATTAGCTGCATTCATGTCATGACTATTCACAGTTCAGCCATGAAAGGTCAAGCCTCACTACTCGAACCATTTGTATTTACATTTAAAAGGGTTCATTCAATTTTTTAAAATACTCTATCATCCTTCAGTTAAATTTTCCTATTTTTCATCTCCAATAGTTTCACACACACCATCACTATACACATTCAAACTTTTTAATTAGTTCATGGTAACTTTAGTTGTGTTCATTAAATGTATCGTTAATATTGCATATATGCAAATGTTGATATTCATCTCACTTTCACTAGTGAGTACTAAGGTTGTTCATATGGAATACAGACAAGAGAACTAACAAACGTTTAATATTAATATATTAAACGTTTTGAGATTTTCAACCTCACCTGAAGGTTTATAAAATAAGATCATCTTTTAACTGTCATATAATTCTCATGTGAAATACATCATCCATCCCTTTACCCTACATAGAGATCAACTCTTCTAGTATGATATACAATATCTAATCCATTATTCTTGCTATCTACCCAAACCAAACTTCACTAAATCATCACCTCAAGAAATATGGTTTTGTGGAGCGAAGACAAATCCTTGATGGCCTGTGTCCTGCCCATGAAGTCATCCATTCTCTTAGGAGCAATAAGCTGCCCAGTATGCTATCAAGTCAATCTTCTGGGAAAGCCTACGATTGCCTAAGCCTCGCAACTTTACCTCGATTTTAAAGGCGTTGGCTTTGGAGAGGGTTGATTTGTTGGTCTATTCTATTATCTCCACTCCATTTTTTTGCAATTATTCTTAATGGTGGACCCTTGGCTACCTTTAGATTCTCATGAGGCCCGTGGAAATGAGAAATACTATCCCCTGCTCCTATTTATCATTTTCGTGGGATGATCAGTGTTTGTTAATCATACCATGTAACAGCTGCAAAGGAAAATGAAGCTCAGTGCCTTCACCTCCCGTGGACGGATTCACCATGACTCATAAAAATTCATAGATGACAATATGTTGTATGGAGAGCCTATTTTGTGGGAAGCAATCGCAGACTTGATATGTATCCTGCAGCAGTTCTTGCATTGCACCCGCAGGCCGCAGAATCTAGAATAGGATGCTTCAACTTTATTCTTTTACTCTGTCCTCAAGTTTCAGGGTGCAACCTAGAGGCATTGTATGGTTACAGGCACAATACATGAGCTCTACTCATGCCATCCTCTTCTCAAAGCCCTAAAACATGTTTGCTGTCTAGGTTGCTCTAGTGACCAATTAATTTGGAACTCAACATAAGGTCTCAGAATAAATCAGCTATGACTATTGTTCTTAATTAAAATCGAGAAAAGAAATCTACCTCCACATCATAATGATTTATATAGCCATTCCAAGAAAGATAAATCCACACTTAAGCTAATGCGAAATATTAAAATTGTCTGGTGGGAGAATCAGTGATTGAGCTGCAGAAGGGAACAATTCATATGTTGAATCAAATGACTCATCTAGTTCTCTTTAGGTCCCAAGTGCTTACTCATTATGTTTAGCAGCTGCATCTATCAATGAGCTAATTAATTTAAAATAATTGTGTCTTTGAAGAAAAGAATGGAGTTGAGGTGACGAAGGATCCCCGAGAATTATGGCTTGCAGGCTGAAGGCTTGGGATTGGATGTTTTTAGCATGATGAGGGAGAGGATTTTATGTTGAAGGAGTGACTGATCGACACTGCCAGTAGATTTTTATATAGCACAGCATGTCCCCAACACTTAAGTGAGAGAGGACAAGGGTAATTTAGTTGTAAATAAGAGGAAAGTAGGAGAGGTGAACGTAGTTCAGCCTAGGTGGATGAAGGATAGCCATCCCATTTTTTCAAGTCAACTCCTCTAAAACCTATGTTTCAGACTTCCAAGCAAAATAATTTCAGTGGTGAAGATTTTCAAAATAGGGCTAAAGGTGATCAAGTTGAATTTGGTGTATGAAGGGTGGAGATTGAAGCACAAGTCGGGGATGTACTTCTTACCTATTGAAATACAGAAAATAAAACACATGTTAATGAATTCATCATTTACAAATATATCATAACAATGGTGGAAAGACAGGTTTAATTTAAATAAACCTACTTATGCACTTCAAAAAATACTTACATCTACATGAAGTGATGCCCATCATAAGAAAAATAACCTATCTAACATTTCCATGTAAAATCATAACCAAAATAAATTTTGGGTCTGGCATAGATTCCACTTCTCCTTGCAGCCCAGGTCAAGAGGATAATGAGGGAGGCTCTAACATAGTTTTGAGATTTTATATGTTACCGAACATGAAATAAGATAGTTAAATGACTTTAAATAGCAAAATACATATCAAATATTTCAACATGAAATGGAAGCAGATTAACTACCGCAACATGAAATGGAAACATAAGTACATGGGTGTAGACTAAGGCCAATGGATTGGGCACTCAACCCACAAGCCTAACTCCCCAACCAATTCCACAGAAGGAAACAAAATATCATTTTATTTCATAACCGGACTTGCACATAACATATGAAACTTAGAAATTTCTAATACAAGAGCTAAGAGAGTATCATAGCTACATCCAAAAAAGTCAAACTCTGCAGCCTTTCTACCCTATTTATCCTAATGGGTAGTTACCAACAACCCCCAAAGGCAAGCCTTTCTGAACTTGCAGAACTGTGAGCTTGGTTCTGGATATTCCACTCTACTTGGTCACTATGGTTTCTAGGGAGAGATGTTGGAGGAGAATCTCATAGATATAGTTTATTGTGTTTTTGTATTTTATGAGGCCTGCTCTAACCCCCAAAATCACTCCTTTGTTTCTGCCTAAGCCCTAATTATAATCTACAAAAATGGTAATATTCTCCATTCTTCAGAGATCAAACCACATTTAGCCTTCAAAGAATGAAACCATTAATACACCATCAACACTAAGAAACACACGACACAATGGCATTAAATGTGAGAAGGCAGATAATAATAATTGTGTTTAAAAGGACAATAACCCCTAAAATACCCATCATGGTGCTCATAATCATCTCTACCAAATGGTTGCTCATCCCTTCCGAGAAACTTGGTCCTCTTTCTTCATTTCTTAGTAACCTGCAGGTTTTCACATCCGTCATGGAAGGAGTTCCTCTAGAAGGTATAATCCCGCATTCTTTCTACTTCCTCCGCTCTCAAAGTATTCTTTAATTGATCTTTGACCGCTACCCGTAGCAAAGGTGGATTTGATTTTTGCCGTTTCATTGATCTTCATTATCCGCATGGTCTCTTATACAAAGATTCCTCTTGTATCTCTCAATCTCTCTAGAGTATGATACTTCATGTTTCCCTTTAAGTTTTCAGGGAGGATATCTCCATCTTCTCTAACTTTTGCAATCACACACTCCCTCCCAACAGCGCAGAACTTACTTAGTAAAATTTATTGTGCCAGTACAGGGATTACCCAAGGCCGGGCATCATTTTTTACTCATTGTGTATTTTATGACCCCTCCTTTTAGGGGTATGCAATAGTTTCCGCCCCACACAGAGAGGCTCTTTTCCTTTCTTCCTCATCACCTTTTTGACCTCCTCTCAGCCTTCCTGACTCACACATCCATGAGGCTAAGCGCAGTTTGTTTCATATCCCAACCTAGAGTTAAGCAACCAAAACTCTAAGGCACGGGGTTGTCGAAGAAAATATTATGCATATGTGTTCCTTTGCCAATTTGGCCTTATCTTTCATGTTGACTGATTGTAAAAATCAATAAATGGTTCTCCTAATTCTGTAAAAGGTAATGACCGATATGAGCTAGTGTTTACATATAAAACTAGAGCCATCGTTCTCAGTAGATGGAATAAGAGAGTTGAAGGATGCCCGTGTTGCATTGCCCATGCATAGGTTTCCATGTGCAGTTCTCTTGTCCTCTCACTAAAATGAGCATGTATTTAATATTTCATTATCTATTTGTTCCTCTTGTAGTCGCTCCTTCAACACTGCCACCCTATGTATACCATCAACAAACTTTCCTTTCATTCAGAATATTTTCTCTGATAAAGAGATCCTACATTTTTCACATTTTTAGTTTTGGAAGTTTGCATCCTGGTGTGTGTGTGTGCTCTCTTTTTCAAGTCACAGAATAGGGGAACTCGAGAGATTTTGAGTGATAATCCTTCCTCCTTAAATGAATGGGTAATAGGAGCCAGTGTTTATCATAATAGACAGAACTGTCCAGTATTTTGGGACAATTTTAGAGAGGCAGCTCTTCTCCTTTGGTTCCTCCTCTTCTTTCCTTTGGTATAAGCGTCCTAAATCACCTTTTCACCACCTCAATTCTACCTTCCAATGAGCTCTTTCATCTTCCTATGACTTATCTCTTCCTCATGGGTGCATTTGTGTTCCCTATAGCATTGATTTAGTTTCCTGCAGAAAATATGCTCTTATTGTAGAAGGCATCTCTTTTCGCTACCCCTCCTTCTTTTTCCTCTTCGTCCGTGGGATTGGGTACTAGCTTGGAGTGACAGCTCAAAGAGCTGGCATGGGTCACATGTTTCTTCTTAGGTGAGGTGTGGAACTTTGAATATTTCCTCCTCATCGATATTTTCATTTCTTATCGGGGTGATTCTTCAATTTTATTTGGCTCTTAGTCGGTTTGAGGTCTCCTTGTTTCACTCGCACTCTTCCTCTGTCCCGAAGTACATGGAAGTCTTTATGCATTTTTTACTTTCACATGGGTACCAGAGCGGCTGCGTGCGCCCACTTCCTTCATGTGGTCTCGGTGAAAGGTTGGTTCTGTTGAGGAGAGATATCAAGGTTTCGTCAGACCCGCATTCCTCCTCTTCAGCTCTTTCTCTTCTTCCTGTCCCCATCTTTCTTCTTTCTGTTCTCTCCTCTCATATTTATTTTCCTCCTCCTCTTCCTCTTTATCTACCGCTATAATATTCAAATTTAGCCTCAGATCCACTTCTCGCTCTTCCTCTTCTTCGATACCTCTTTCTCCAAGGCTAGAGGTAAGGTATATCCAAAAGTGACAAGCCTAGGTCCCAATGAATGCTTCTCTATCCATGTCATAGGTGTTGGCATACATAAGAGCAAAGTTGTTGAGACTTATCTCCACTAAGACTTTAATGAGACATGGTGGAACTAGGTGTTGATACTTTCACTCCCTTACCCTCTTAGCCTGCTCCCATTGAATGGGCAAGATGAAGTATGGGTTGTTTAGTCTCTACTCATGAAAGATTTTCAATATAATATCATGAAATAGTCCGATGGTTTCATAAACCACAATGAATTTTCCTTCACATGAAAAATATTTCATGATGTGATATGCTACCTCATCCCATGGGTGGGGGAGACTTTCCCTTATTTCCCATTCTTATCCTCAATGTATTCCTCATTAGAAAGAATAAACTCTTTCTTCGAGGTAGTGCTAAATAATTTGTCTTATCTGATATGTCACACTTAACTCCTAGAGGGCAATGCCAAATCTGCAAATGAGCCTCCGAGGGTTATGGTAATGTCTAGCCCTCTAACCAATGTGTTGGCCCTATCATCCGCTTGGGAGGCCGCCACGTAAATTCTCGATCTACTTCATCATCAAAAGTATTTCGAGGAGCTCGAAGAATCCCAACCACCTGGGTGATTTCTAAACATGTCAGAACGGGAGAGGTAGTCTGTGTTCCCCTTCACAAAACCCCTGCGCTGCAACAAGAGAGACACAACGCCTGCCTGTATCCAAAGTAATATATATATCAAATCTTGCAGATCTAAAATTAACACAAACCATGATTTTCTTACCCCTACTTTCCGAATAGTTTCTTAAATTTCTGAATTATGGTTTCGATCGTGTGTAAATTTTCATGAAAAATTTTACAACTTGGTGGGGTGATGTCCAATTACCTCTCCAAATCTAATGTTTTATTTCCTTAGAATGGTGTTGGGGTTTCAATACACTCTAAGGGTGGATTTCATATGCTTTTTAGCATTGCAGGTTGCTAGTCTCTTCTGCTTACACAGTAAATCAAAAGACAAGGAAACACGTAACCACCCTAGGAGTTCCTGATCTAGTCCTCATGTTCCTCATAGAGGGATCTCTCAAATATTTGTTTGCAAAGGTTTATCTTGTTTGCTTTGATTATGGATTTTAGACTAGTTATTTAAGTGCAGATGTTTGTTTGGTTGGGGTTGAGTTGATACAGCAGAATATGAAAGGTTTAGGAAAGATAGACAAAAAGAGGAAATATCGGGTTCATTGGGCAATGGAGTCAAAATAAGGTTATGACAAACTCTTCAAGGGATATGGGATATCAAAGGGAAAATCTAACTTGGCCGCAGGATCCTTTTGTTTTTGGAATGAAGTGAACATTAATAATTTGGAAAGAGAAGTTTAATTCTCAACAAAGGGAACTTGAAGAACATAACTTAACAATAAAGAGATATTTGATAGACAGGGCTAACCATAAATTCCACAAACATTCTTTAAGCAAATAATGACTTCAAGACAACTTTTAAAATGAAATCTAAGATTCGAGGAACTCCCTATTTCCTCAAAGATTTTATTTTAAAGGACTTAGAAAACATAAAAGATTCACTGATAGCTGCATTCATAGAAGAGGGAACACCTAAATAACATCTATGCTTGCAACTATAAAGACCTTCAAAACAATTGTTCAAGCAGGGGAAAAGGGTAAGATCAAAACCGACCTCTTTGATTAACTTAAGACAATGGTACTTCAAAGGGAGACTTCAATAACAGCTTTCAAGTGATGGCAGACAAGCAGGGAGAACCATAAATCATGTTGAAACCAACTATTTGAGCTGTTAAGGAAATAAACGAGCATGAAGACTAAAGAGAAGGTTTAAAGCCTCTAGAATACTTCAGCAGAAGAAAACATAAAACAGTGAAGGGTGAACAGGTCTAAGGTGCTTCCAGGAGTCATTTCTTAGCCTAAAACTTTCAGCCTACTGTAGTAAGAATTTATGAAACATAATGAAAATAGGAGAAAACATTAAACAGTTAGAGTACTTCACCGAAAACCAAGCTCATGAATCCAATGATAGAGCCTTCTCAGGAACAGGCATGCAACAACATCATCAAGATATTCAAGACTTCAATTTGTTTTCAACTTCAACATACTTGTATATTTATTTCAGAGAGTTTCAATGTTACAACTTGTGATCAAGCAACAACCAACAACCAACCAACCCCTCACTCATCTTCTACTGAAGTATTTATAGAAGAATGAGGAGGTGAGATCTGATAAAAGATCTCAAAATCAATTAATATAGGCATTAATGTCTTCTTGGCCTTTTGAGGGGTTCAACGAAGAAACTGTACAGGTGTTTCCACGGTATTAACTGATTTACACTTATGCTTTTAGCTCGATGGGAGCTTTGTTGACCTTTGAGGCTTTGTGTGATGCTAGGGTTACTTTGCCGACATTCTGTCATTAAATCCTTGGCGAGAAACAACTCTTCGGCTGCGCAGAGGCACAATATCTGATCCTGCTCAATAAATTCGGCTCCTGATTTGAATAATTTGAGGCAATAGGTGGCACTGCGGTGGTTGAGGAATCAATTTGCCTCAGATATGGCGGTGGAGGCAATATGTCTGATAAACACTTTTAGGTTTTCTCTTTTAAACTATGTTTTGAGTCGGGGATTAGGCTTTTGATAACTGTCTTAGCCGTAATCCCCACCCATCTGATCATTAACTCTCTGTCCTGGTTCATTTCTGGCTTTCTGCAATCTGATACTCTTTTGTTGCGATTTCTTCATTTTTTCCAAGTTTTACAGGGGCGCACGACAACAAAGGCTCATGAAACCTTGTTGCCAACATATACACCCTGTGCATAATTTCTCTGAGGTATTCGAAAGGCAGAGGATCGTCATCCTTGTCCCATGAAAATTCTTCATTTTGATCAAGAAAAACCTTAAACCTGTAAAATACAAACAAAATTATAAAATCCTGCATTTATATGGAAATCTGCATCGTAAGGTGTGCGGGGGAGTGGGGCGATCGGAGCCGTTGATCGCAAGGTGATCGACGGTCGGGAACGAGTGGAAAATTCAGCAGCGGAGATGTGTTGACTGTGCAACGGAATCAGGAAATTGAATGTGGACCGTCGATCTGCGAAGATCGATGGCGGAGATGGATTCTCAGTTGTGCTGGGGGCCGGATAAATCGCACGCAACTTGGTTAAAGGGCGGGCGACTTGGATGGGTGATCACAATTAGATGTGTGGGGCCAGATCGGACGACTGTCATTGATTCCGCTGGGCGGCTATGGTCTGACGGATAATGCGCGGGGGATTGACTTTATGCGGTGGTTTTTGGATGGTACAGGGGACGCGTGGCAGCCAGCGTATGGAATTGTTGGCCATCGGGTTAAAACCACCTTTCGCACGAAGGCGGTGCGGAAAAAACCGAGCGATTTTGAGAGGTGATGTATGGTTGGGGGGGGGGGGTCCACATAATAAGTTGTGTGCCGCATCGTCCGATCCGTGGAGCAGATCGACGGTCAAGATTATTCCATCGATTTATATGGGCGGAGACTTTGGAAATTGATTAAAACCAAATTTTCATAGTTTACAAAGGTTTTTGGTGCGTCAGGCGGAGAAATTAAATGGAAAGGATAAGCACCCAACAGTTGTAGCATTCGGTTCTGGTGCTCGGGCACATGGAGGAAAAAGATGTAGGGGGCTTAGCCTGAGGGGCTTAAGTCCAATGCATAGAAAATGTGTGTTTCTATGGTTTTTTAATGGTTTTCAAAGGGAGATGAAGGCTCCCGATAAGGTCAAGAAGGAGTCTTAGACCTTTAGGAAATGGATTTAAATGAAGGAAAAGAAAGAATCATGAAGTCGAGGGGTTTTCAAGGGAAATGGAGAATAAAAAAATGAGGTTGGTAGGAAAGAAAAAGGGAAAATGGTCCTTTGCGTGTTAAGTACTCAACTGATTTTATGTGATTTCAAAGGCTTTTGAAGTATGAAATAGCAAGAGTGGATATGGATGTGTAGGAAAAAGGTCAAGGGCCTTATAGAGACTTCAAGAACCAACAATTTTTAGAGATGAAATTTTTCCTCGGGGAGGTTTCAAAATTTTTTAGCCACCTTTGGTATAACAAAATATTATGGATACAACATGTGTAACCTTCCCGTAAACTTCCTCAGAAAGCACCCCGCTAAATTTCTTATAACACAAAATGATTACATGCATAACTCGAATCTTTGGTTCTAAACTCCCCAATGACTATTTCTGTAACCTTCCTGTAAACTTCCTGTAGCACCTACTAACTTTCCTATAACACAGGATTACATGAATAACTCGACCTTGGTTCTAAACTCCTCGATGGCTCTTGTCTCTTTCTACTCTAACTGATCTTGGAATGCACAATATAATGAGTGATAATGAGCTAAAGTACACCTTTTATTCCAAATTGCAGGGACTTCTAGCGTAGTGGTGATGTGGATTTGGCATGAGTTTTTCTCATTTGGACTATTGGTCCCACTCGATCCAATCATTCCCATATGCCTCAGAATCAAATCCAACTCCTCATGATATCTCCCTTAACTAATTATACTATTAAACAAGGTTTTCATTGATGCCAATATGGATTTCACTAAGATGTCAATATTCTTGAGATGCTTCATTCTAGATGATGGTGTCTTGCCTTAAGAAGGTTCCAAGTGTCTGATTGGTGATCTATTCCCTAAGGACAAGCCCATGATGTGACGAACTATAATTTATGAAGCCATAATTGTGATGATGTTATACTCTTACGTGACCACACTTAATGATGGTGTTTGATGAAGATTGGAAGACTAAGTGATGATGTGATTGATGATTGAAAGAGACCTTCCTAATGATACTTCCTATAACATATCACTGTGCCACTATGTAATACACTCATTGCCGATGTCCTACCATGGTCCTATGATAAAGGTGTTCAACAATGAAGAAGCCAAAAACCATGAAGAAGCCTGACAAGAGAAGCCTATTCTGCTCTGCCTCCATTTTTGCACTCATAAATAATCAGTCACATTAAAAATATTTTTTGCTAGCTCAGAGGAAAAATTCCTTAATAACACCTACACCATCTTGAAGAGAATAATTTTTCCTTTCCAACGAGCTATTACTCAGCCCGAAACTCAAAGCGGTTTGAAAGATAATGAATTTCTAAGTTAAGAAAATTATATCTAATTATAGAGCTGACCTACACTTTGGCATTCATGTCAGCCTACCTCCAAAGTGACATGTATTTTCATGGGGACCAACAACTATATAAATAAAGTTGCGGTAAATCATTTCACAGTAAAAAAAATTGAGATATCTATCTCTGAAATTTCGGAGTGCAAAGAAGTAATATAAGACCGAGGAGAGAAGCTTAAGAATAAAAGAAGGAGCTCTTCAGAAATATTGTCTGGGCTTAAACCTGCACTGCAATCCCTATGTAAGACTAGGCACAGTGGCTCAGACCTAGTGCATTATTTTTGTGACTCAGACCTACTATAAAATCTCAGACTTTTTGCACTAAACCACAATGATTCTCACCGCAGGAAGCAACAGAATTTTCTTCTAAAACCCAATCTCAGACTTGAAGAAAGTTATTGCAACTGTGGTAATACAACTGTTGTTCCAAATCTATGAGAAGAAAGTGTGTTTGTATATTTTTCTAGCTATCCACTGAGCATACAGCTTAAGGAGGGCTATAATCCTAGTCACATTTGTGAGGAGACACAGGTCTGTTTGGAGGACTAAAAATAGTCCAAAACTTAAGCACATTGGAGCAACACTAAAGTGGAAGACAGTTGCAGAAGTTAGGAGGAATTTTGGAGGAGTTTAAGTATACTGATGTCGATATTCATCTTGCCCTAACTAGTCATCCCAACCTATAGAAAATAGACAGCAGATTCGAATCTTTTTAGAGCACTCCGAAAGCCATCGACTGCATACCTTGGTTGGGAATTTGTAGTAGTATTAGAGCATTTTTTTCAAGGAAAAAATTGTTAACATAATCTACTTAAAGGACTTGGAAGCACAAGGATTGGTGTTCCTATATAATTTATATTTTTGGAGTTGAACACTTCTTAAGCAAACCATAAAAGCATTCCTGAAGAATAATGTTGGATATATTTTATCTTGTTGAAAGAGATAGTGGAAGAGTTGGTTGAAGAAACCCTAATATGTCTTATTGAAGCAGATTACTGAAGATCTCTTGTAGCAATTGTTGGAGGCTTAAAAGACCTGGTACTGAATCTTTGAATAGTATTGAAGCTACTACAATAATTATAATTGGAGCACCATTAGAGAGTTGTTGAAGTAAAATTAAAGATACTTGAGGAGCAGTCATTATTGAATCCTTGAAGAAGGAAATCATCTAGGCTAGATGCAATGAAGCCATCATGAGGTAACTTGGAGAAATTGTTTGGGTACGATGAAGAGCAATGGTGATACATTCTAAGAAGAAAAGGTTTTCATTGAAAAAGTGATGTGGAGACTAATTGAAAGGCATTGTTGAAGACTATCAGGGCTCGTTGAAGAAAACAATGGGAGTTGTGAAGAATATCCAAACATATTTTGACGACGTGACGTTCAGGGTTGGAGACCAAGATATTGGAGCCTCATAGAGACAAGGCCGGTGCCTTGGAAGATAGGGTTGGAGCCCTAGAGGATTGGAGTCCTCAAGAAACCAGGTCAGTGCCTGTACTAGAGATAGGGTTGGAGCCCTAGAGTTTGGAGCCTCATAGAGATAAGGTCGGTGCCTTGGAAGAGAGGGTTGGAGCCATAGAGGATCGATGTCCTCAAGAATCTAGGTTGGATCCTGAACCAAAGAAGGGTTGGTGCCCTTGGGGTTGGAGCCTCTAAACGCAAGGTTGGTGCCTTATGCTAGTGTCAGTATTTGCATACTTCCACCAGGGATCAAAACACATTTACATGTGCATCTTAGGTGTCCCATTCTGAAGAAATTTTCAATCATTCCATTAGGTCATGATATAAAAGTATTCATTGATGGTAGTGGTTTTTCATTTATTTTTCCCTCATGTGAAACTTGTTGAATCCCCTCTCTATGGTCTTCAGTCATGAGTCACCTTCACTTCGTAATTCATATTATTAGGTCATAGGGTGGGTCTCATTAGGTTCTAGGATCTCATGATGGTAAAATTAATAATTCAGGTGTCAATAAATATCAACAAGATCATGAGGAGGAAAAATAAACTCAAAGTCACAGCATCTGGGAAAATCAAAGAATTGTTCTATTGAGCTTGATGTAATTTTCACCTCAAAACCATGTTTTGAAGTGAAAACATGGTGCTTTTCTTTCATTATCATCTTTTATGTAATTTTATGCCTTCATATGTAATACGTTGCACTCCAGAAGCTGCTATCTCTACCAAGCCACCTCCCTACCTTTCAGAGGTGTTTTCCATATAATTTTTAGTGTAGAATCATGTTCTAAGTATGTCCATAAAAAAGAGCCTGGAAAGAGCTTTCCAATGGTATATTATACTCTCAAAACTGACTCTTTGATTGGAAAATATGCCTAAGTGAACAAAGTCCCCAATAGCCTAACTTTAACCCTTTTCCCATTTATCCCTTAGACTTTATTTCATAAAATTTTAAATTCTTTCACTGTAAAACCCTTATCTGATCGCAATCACATTCCCTTTCCCCCGATCCATCGCGTCGCATATTCTCGAATTGCCGATGCGATTAACACAGTTTCGATCGACCCACCTTCGATTAATAGCATCGCATCATTTAAAGTCCATCGCCGATTGACCTTTCGCCGATTATAAAACTCCGATGCGATTGATCGCATCCCCTCCTCCTATCCAATCGCATAACCCCTCCTTCCCATGGATCACATTGCTATCTCGCAATGTTTAAATTAACCTCTGCTCCCTTCCCTTGCTAGTTTGCGATTACGATTCATCACATCGCAATCTCCCAGCGGTCCTAAAACTTATCGCTCTGCTCACCCTTAGATTCCCGATTGTGATTCCCTTTGGGCCCCACCTAAAGTCTTCCGCTTTTTTTTCAATAAAAAATGGTCTTTTCTTGTGTAAAGTGGAATTTTCTTTTTATATGAGTTTTTAAAAGGGTTTCTCCCATTCCTCCATTGCATCTCATCATTTCATTTCCCGTGACACTTTACTCCACTCCCCTTCCCGGTTGTGATTGCGATTGGCTTGGTCCCACTTCAAAATCCCTTCCACCTTTTCATTTAAAAATTAGTTTTTCCTTTGTAAAATAGAAAAAATCATATTTATTTGTTTTATAAAGGCCCTTCCCTCCATCGCACCCTTTTTCATCTCATCGCAAGTTTCTACAACACATTCCCACTCCCCTTCCGTCCCGATTTGCGATTGTGATTTCCCTTTCCCTCCTATACACCATCGCATCACAAACTCCAATCGCATTCACTCCATTGTTTCATACGCTCCCTCCCTTCCTTCGATTTCGATTTGTGATTGCAATATGGGCCCACCTCCCTTTCCCTTCGCTCTTTTTCATTCAAAAGAGGATTTTTTTCATCAAAGGAAAATTTTCATTTTTATGGTTTCAAAAATGTTTCCTTCAAAGTTTGGTTATTCTTCAAAGACAAACAGTCAAAGGTCGAGAGCTAAATATGAAATAGAGACTCCCACAACAACGATAAAATAGGGATCTGTTCTTCAAATTTCCTATTTTCTTTATTCAGTGTAACAGTAAATCTTCAAAGGTGGTCAAAATGTATTATTGCTCCTTCCTTTCAGGGGAAAATCGTTGGTCTTTTTTCTATGTTCGGATTCCAGTGAAAAAAATCCCTTTTTATGTCTATTTAATGTAATTTTTCAGTCATTTGTAAGAGTCAATAATGGAATAGTGTGGAAATATCTTGGAAGTCACTGAGGACACTTTGCGCTCCCATTGTAACAGTTTTAACAGGGAATTAATAAAGATATGCAACTCTGATTTGTGGGATCCCTGTGGTATGAAATTTAGCATTTGTTTTTTCCTTTGTGTTCATATGCAAATTGTTATGTTTACCATTCATTCATTCAAAATTTTCTGGTTGAATGTTTTCAAGTTAGATAGGTAGAATCCATTATTAATGCTCTGCCTTGGGAAATCATTCAACACTCTGTGTTTTCTGCTGTTTTAAAAGGATCCATATCCTATGCCCTTTTCAGCTCCTCACCGATCTTACCATCCCATCATTATTTAAACTTAATTGTTAAAGTTCCCACCTACCTTGCCCCATGAAATACCCTGTATCTCTGATTTAATTCCCCAGCTTCAAACTTCCCATATTTTCCATACAACCCTGAGGATTCATTTAAAACATTTCTTATCATTATACCTAGCCTAATATCAATTTTCTTGTTATACTTCATTGAATATTTTTCCTGGAGAGAGCCCTCTCCTGATCTTGTAGGGCTAGCTACAAGGCTGAGCGTGGTTTAAGGTTACCCTAATTTTCCTTCTTTCAGCCTAAGGTACAAATTAGGTCCTAACATTTCTGGCAATTCTGCTAGGGAAGCAAATGTAAAGAAAGGACTGATCTTCCCTAGTAAAGAATGAAAAAGTATCATATCTAAATGTTGATGGTGAAAAAGACTCGGATACATACAAAGGCTAAATCATTCACATGGTGACTCCATTCACTGAAATATCTATAAAATTAATCCTTCATGGTGACTCCACTGCAGGAAGATCAGTAGCTTTAAGATTTCTTTTAAGATGGCAAGTGTTGCAAGAAGATATGCTCCCATGAGTCGAGATCACATTCCAGGTTTCCCAAATAAAATGCCTAAGGTAGATTGGAAAAGGAATTTGCCTATGTTCAAAAATGTGGAAGGTAATAATGTTGGTCTTCATCTGGTGAGATTTCACATGCATGTGCATAGATTAAAGATTGATTTTCCTGAAGATTACTTGATGAAGATGTTCATGGCTACTCTAGAAGATGAAGCTCGATCTTGGTATGAAAGTTTGCCACCTGCTTGTATTTATTGTTTAAAAGATTTTCATACCATATTCTTTGAAAGGTACAAAGAATCTTGTCCATCTTTATTATTAGTTCAGAACGGTTGCAAACATGCTAATAGTTTCATTGAAAATCTTGAGAATTTTTATGGAGATGATGAATTCATGGACGAAGAAATCATGGAAGCCCTGTATGAAAATCCATTTCAGCAGCATACAGAAATCTTAGAGGATACTTATCAAGATCAGCAGGCTGAAGATATTTGTACAGTTTAAAATGATGGAAGACAAGGTTTTATTTCGGATCTGATTGAAACAAAAGATGAAATGTAGGAAAATGATGTTCCAATCTCAGATAGTGATAAATTCAAACCATATCTAGAGTTAAAATGTGATGATGAAGAGTATTTTTTTCTAGATCCCATGAAATAAAGTTATATTTTTGAGGTCACCTCAAATGAATAGAAAAGATGCATAGACTTAAATGCTCTCATCCTATCAGAACAAAGTCTTCACTAGGAGGTAATCCATTCCCTCTATGAAAAACAAGATGTGATATTTTTCCAAGAAGTTTCTTTGGATGAATCTTTGGTAGATGATAGAAATGTCAGTTTTGGATTTCAAGAACCATTTGAAATTTATCCTCTTATGATTGATGAATGTGATAAGAAACATGACAATCTGGTTGTTATATCATATGAAGATGATCAACAATATATTTAGAATACAGAAGACCGGAGCATTCAGAACTACCATTCAGATTCTTTCTCCTATGTCTCATGTTTTGAAATGTTTTTTCAAGAGGAAATCTGCTCACCTACTTGTTCAAAAAAATTTGAAGACCAGGAACACACTCTTCCCGAGGTACATTATGAAGAAAGATCAGAATCAAGAGAAAAAGGTACCTTGTTTCTTCTACATTAGCAGGAGGTAAATCTTCATGTTTCTCAGGATCCAGTGGAAGATCTATTGTAGTCAGCAGTGAAGGTAATTATTGTTGTATCCATTGATGGAGATTATGGTCAACTATGTTTTTGGATGCCCAGTTGCATGTATCTATTGTTGTCCAGAGGATTTGATTCGGAGAATCAATCAAGGAGGCATTTTCTTGATCGGTTACACTGGTATTTTGATATCGCCTGATGGTACATTTGCTTGTAAGAAACACAGGTGGTTGTCATCAGGATTTGAATCCCTCAAGTCTTGGTGATGTACTGCCATCAAGCTTAAAATTTTAAGTTCTGTCTTAGTTAGCTTTGAGTCACTTTTGAGTTAGTTCTTTAAGTCAAGTTTCTTTCAGTATCCAGTTTGGATTTTAGCTATTGACTCCATGCCCAATGGATAAGGCTACTAGGTCTATGGTGTTCTTGGCACCTCCAAGGAGCTACCATCCCCATTGGAGCCAATGTTAGTGTCAGTGTTCACATACTTCCACCAAGGATTAAAACAAATTTTCATGTGCATCTTAGGTGTCCCATTCTGAAGAAATTTTCAATCATTCCATTAGGTCATGATATAAAATTATTCATTGATGGTAGTGTTTTTTCATTCAGTTTTCCCTCATGTGAAACTTGTTGAATCCCCTCTCTATGGTCTTCAGTCATAAGTCACCTTCACTTCGTAATTCATATTATTAGGTCACAGGGTGGGTCTCATTAGCTTCTAGTGTCTCATCATGGTCAAATTAATAAGTCAGGTGTCAATAAATATCAACAAGATCATGAGGAGGACAAATAAACTCAAAGTCATAGCATCTAGGAAAATCAAAGAATTGTTCTATTGAGCTTGATGTAATTTTCACCTCAAAACCATGTTTTGAGGTGAAAACATGGTACTTTTCTTTCATTATCATCTTTTATGTAATTTTATGTCTTCATATGTAATAAGTTCCACTTCAGAAGCTGCTACCTCTACCAAGCCACCTCCCTGCCTTTAAGAGGTGTTTTCCACAAAATTTTTAGTGTAGAATCATGTTCTAAGTATGTCTATCAGAAAGAGCCTAGAAATATATTTCCAACGGTATATTATACTCTCAAAACTGACTCCTGGATTGGAAATTATGCCTAAGTGAACAAAGTCCCCAATAGCCTAAATTTAACCCTTTTTCCCATTTATCCCTTAGACTTTATTTTATAAAATTTTAAAGTATTTCATTGTAAAACCCTTCTTTGATCACAATCACATTCCCTTTCCCCCGATCCATCGCATCGCATAGTCCCAAACTACCGATGCGATTAACACAGTTTCGATCGACCCACCTTCGACTGATTGCATCGCATCATTTAAAGTCCATCGTCGATTGACCTTTCCCCGATTATAAAACTCCGATGTGATTGATCACATCCCCTCCTCCGATCCAATTGCATACTCCCTCCTTCCGATGGATCTCATTGCAATGTCGCAATGTTTAAATTAACCTCTACTCCATTCCCTCGCTGGTTTACGATTGTGATTCATTGCATCACATTCTCCCAGAGGTCCTACAACTTATCGCTTCGCTCACCCTCCGATTCCCAATTGCGATTCCATTTGGGCCCCACATAAAGTCTTCCACTTTTTTTTTCAATAAAAAATGGTCTTTTCTTGTGTAAAGCAGAATTTTCTTTTTATATGAGTTTTTAAAAGGATTTCTCCCATTCCTCCATCACATCGCATCATTTCATTTCTCGTGACACTTTACTCTACTCCCCTTCCTGGTTGTGATTGCGATTGGCTTGGTCCCACTTCAAAGTCCCTTCCACCTTTTCATTTAAAAATTAGTTTTTCCTTTGTAAAACAGCAAAAATAATATTTATTTGTTTTATAAAGGCCCTTCCCTCCATCGCACCCCTTTTCATCGCATCACAAGTTTCTACGACACATTCCTGCTCCCCTTTCGTCCCGATTTGTGATTGTGATTTCCCTTTCCCTCCTATACACCATCACATCACAAACTCCAATCGCATTCACTCCATTGTGTCATACGCTCCCTCCCTTCCTCTGATTGTGATTTTCAATCACAATATGGGCCCACCTCCCTTTCCCTTTGCTCTTTTTCATTCAAAAGAGGATTTTCTTCATCAAAGGCAAAATTTCATTTTTATGGTTTCAAAAATGTTTCCTTCAAAGGTTGGTTATTATTCAAAGACAAAAATTCAAAGGCCGAGAGCTAAATATGAAACAGAGACTCCCATAGCAACGATAAAATAGGGATCTGTTCTTCATATTTCCTATTTTCTTTTATTCAGTGTAACAATAAATCTTCAAAGGTGGTCAAAATGTATTGTTGCTCCTTCCTTTCAGGGGCAGATCATTGGTATTTTTTCTATGTTCGGATTCCAGTGAAACAACTCCCTTTTTCTATGGACTTACTTCCCTCAGCTCCTATCTATTTAATGTAATTTTCATTCATTTGTAAGAGTCAGTAAGGGAATAATGTGGAAATAGCTTGGAAATCACTGAGGACGCTCTGCGCTCCCATTGTAACAGTTTTAACAGGGAATTAATAAAGATATGCAGCTCTAATTTATGGGATCCCTATGGTATGAAATTTATCATTTGTTCTTTCCTTTGTGTTCATATGCAAATTTTTATGTTTACCATTCATTCATTCACAATTTTCCGGTTGAATGCTTTCAAGTTAGATAGGTAGAATCCATTATTAATGCTCTGCCTTGGGAAATCATTCAACACTCTGTGTTTTCTACTGTTTTAAAAGGATCCATCTCCTATGCCCTTTTTAGCTCCTCACCGGTCTTACCATCCCATCATTATTTAAACTTAATTGTTAAAATTCCTTCCTACCTTGCCCAATGAAATACCCTATATCTCTGATTTAATTGCCCAGTTTCAAACTTCCCATGTTTTCCATACAAACTTGAGGATTCATTTAAAACATTTCTTATCATTATACCTAGCCTATATAATGTTTTTTTTTTCACAAAGAAAAAGTTCGTAATTTTATTTATGAGTAAACAAAATTACATGTTACATGTGCTAGTAAACGTCCAAAGACGTACAGTTGCCGCTGTTATAAAGCAAAGAAATACAATTAGGATTTTCTCCCTTTTTTCTTTTCGACCTTGCGCCAAGCACCTTGTGTTGGCGTGGTCTCGATAAGGACAAGCTGATTTTCTTCCGTTTGTGCTCCATTGTCCTTATCAGAGTCTGATGTGTCTGAAATATGTGTTCTTTTGTAACCCCCACTGTCTGGTGCTGCCGGGACCGTGTCCTGCTGAGTCTTTGTGGTGGTGACAAGTGGAACTTGCATTTCCTGTTCTTGTGTGCCCAAAGAGGTATCTGTTTGCTGATTCTCATGTGGTGAGGGTTCCTCTTCTTCGTCCTGTTGTTCTGGCTCCTCAGAGGGGACTTGCCAACCTTTAGCAGCTTTTCCTGGTTTCTTCTTTTTTCTGTTGTCTCTTTTTGCTGCCGGGCATGAGTTTTGTAAGTGCCCTGTGCACCTGCATATCCGGCATCTGAAAGTTGTGTTCTCATAGTCTAGATGCTGAGTCCATCTCTCCTGTTTATTATTCAGCATGATGCACTCTGGGAGTCCTTTGCTCAGATCAACCTCCACACAGATTCGTGCAAAGGTGAAGATGCGCTCCTCCAGGCGTTGAGTGTCTGTTTTAATGTATCTGCCCAGGGTGTTTCCAATGCAGCCAAGTACATTCTCATTCCAAAAATGTAGCGGGAGGTTGTAGAGCCGAACCCAGACCGGCATTCTAGTAACCTCCATGGTGTTGGCGTCAAAATGGGGAAACCATGGTGTGATGAAGAGTCCCGTGGAGCCCCAGAACCATGGTCCCTGGCTAAGGATGGCATCCCTATCCTCGGTAGATGAAAATTTTACAATGAAAAACCCCTTGGAACATAGGTGTATTTCGCATTCCATGGTCCAGTTTGTGAAAATCCAATGGAACAGCTCCATTGGTTTGGGCCAGTAACAGTTAAATCTGCCTATTATTGCTTGGGATTCGTAGGCATTTCGATGCTCATCAATATCTAGACTGTCTATGTTTATTTCAGGCACATTATCCTGCAGTTCCACAATGTATGGCTTGGGAGAGCTATCTGCAGGGGCAGAAGGAGCTGCAGTTTTATTTTTGTCCCCCTGTAGTACATTTCTGTATGTGCCTTTTGTATTTACTGTCTTGGAACCACTTGCACCCATGGGGGTACCAAATGCTCTGTTTTGGCCCATCATTCCACCTCTCAGTCTGAGGTTTAGGCAAATAGATGACCCAGAAGTTATGGCATAATCATTCAGAGTGCAGATATCATCCAATGCTTTCCCCCCACAAATTAATGACTGTAAATGGGAGGGGTACCCCGCCACAGCCTGGATTTTTTCCTTCAAATAAAGAATCGAATCTGTGTGCCGGATCCATAAAATGATACTATTCCCAACTGGAAGCTTAATGAATATCTGGAATGGGTCAGAGCCTACCTGAGAATCGATAATGAGGGTATGCAGACCAACCTTGGGAACATGCCATGTCGGTCTGTGAGACAGATCAGTGTTGATCTTTCGCCTTGAAGTAGTATAAGGCTGAGTCAATCCCGCTCAACCCCATACGACATCGGCCGGACCGATCCGGACCTATGAAATAAAAAAGATGCCGAGCGGGAGGGCAGCGCATCCACGAAGTACACAAGGCATGGCCAGCACTGGGCACTCGGACGGATATTAAAGGATGCCATCAAAGCGAGTTAGATCGCCAGAGCGAGCGCCCGGAGCCGCCGGGCGGAAGCGAGGGTCCCAATCCGCCCCATTGTCTCCGATCCTTGGTAGAAGATCGACAACCACACCTCGCAGGGGACAGCCATGAGGGACGGCAGAGGGGACCCTCGTGGTCGATCGATGGCGCATCTCGGAGCCGGTGATATCAGGCCCAGTGACGGCGACGTTTGAAACGAGAAAACCTAGGTCGACAGGGAAAGGTAAGCCGTGCACTCCATCTCAATTTTCCGGTTCACCTCTTCTATTTTTATTTTCATATATCATCATTTTTTCTTGTTATACTTCATTGAATATTCTTCACGGAGAGAGCCCTCTCTTGACCTTGTAGGGCTAGCTACGAGGCTAAGCGTGGTTTGAGGTTACCCTAATTTGCCTTCTTTCAGCCTGAGGTCCAAATTAGGTGCTAACACCTGCACATATGAGTCGAACCCCTAGAATTAAGCCTCTACAATAGTCAAGTTAGTGCACTTGAAATAGGTTGGAACTGATTGATTTGAAGATCGGTGTCTTTGTCAACTTTGTGCAGAGTTTAGAGCCCTATGTACATTGTGCATTTTATTGTATCTATTTTATTGAAGAATATAATTGTTCATTTTGTGTTCTAATTATAAGTGATCTAACTGGTAAAAATAACAATTGGAAAGAAATATTGATTCACCCCCCTCTCAGTATTTCCAACAATTGGTATCAGAACCAGTACCTTCACTCAAAGCCTAACAGCTTGAAGGTTGATCATTAGAACACAAATGGAAAAGCCAAGGAAGAAAGTCTCCAATCCTCCTAAAGATGTGTCTCCCTCAACCATTGAAATTGAAGTAAATCAATTTGCAAAGGCTCCATTGTTCAATGGAAATTTTGATATATGGGAGGCAAGAATGAAGAATTTCTTGAAGACTCAAGGAACTGAAGTTTGGAAATCAGTGATTACTAATGACATGATGGACGAAGAATCCAAGGAGTACAATACAAAAGCAATGAAGACAATTTTGAATGGGTTACCAAATTCTGTGAAGGCCAAATTTGAAAAATGTTCGTCAGTAAAGGTCATATGGGACAAACTTCATGATCTTCACTCAAAAGGAGTGTTGACAATGATCTCTAGTCAAGAAGATGATGGAAAACAAGAAATAACTCCAGAATCCATCAAGGAAGCTGAAGATAAGAGAGATGACAACAAGGCTAAAGAAGACCTAGAAGATGAAGAGAACAAAGAAGACTTTGAAGAAGATCTCCTGAATAAAATTATGGCTTCCATGGAAGAGATTAACGGTTTGAAAAAGGAAAATGAGGAACTTAAGAAGAAAGTGCAAGATGGTAACAAAGACAAGACAAGGAAGGAAGTTGACTTTGTCAAGCTTCAAGTACAAGAAAGATATGAGGAGCTCGCCAAACTTAAAGAGGAATTTCATCAAAACAAAAGAAAGTGTCATGAAGAAGTCATATCTATGACAAATCAATTGAATAAGGCAAAAAAAAGGGAAGAAACTTTGTCAAGCCACCTTCAACAAAGACTTAAGAGCTTGAACAATCTTGAAGCAGAGATTTGTCAATACAAGGAAGAGGTTTCCTACATTTTACATTAGATCTCAACTAGAAGAAGCAAAGCAGTGAAAGGATCCAGAAGGTAATGGAAACTTTGGTATTCATAGAAGGACAAGTTGGTGAAGCAAAAAGGAGACAGCACCATGATATGCCAACTAGAAGAAAGGGATGAAGATATATTCAAACTAAAATCACACATTAATCTTCTCAAGGCCGAAACATGTGAAGTGAAAAGAATAAAAGAATAAATGGTGAGCAATATAGCAAAGGAGGATGAATAAATCCTCATAATGAAATCAAATATCATCTCCCTTAAAATATAAGCACACGAAGCAACAAGGATTATGGAAGAAATGAAGAAGAAACTAGTCATGAAAGATGAAGATTGTGAAAATTTGAAAGGAGAAATTGCCTCTCTTAAAAAGGAAGTTGACTTGCTGAATAAGAACTTGAAGAGATCTCAAACCTTAGATGACATCCTAAGTCATCAAATATCCCCTCTTGATAAATCAGGTCTTGGTGATGTAGGTGAACCCTCAAACAAAAGTGTTGCAAAACCTAATGCTTCAAACAACAAGGATGTGGAAAAGCTTGGAAGAAATATCAATGACCCCAGTTCTAGCAAAAGCATGAGTCAAGATGACATTAGAAGAGGCCCTACTTCAAGAAAGTATGTTGATGGTGTCAAGGATGCAAGATGTAATGGATATCATCAGAGGATCCCAAGGAAGAATGACTTTGGAAGAACATCAAGGCAATCTTCATCCTCTAGGTACCAAAGTATATTTTTTGGTTATTTCCATTCTTGTACAAACTTTGGTCATATGGAAAAGGAGTGTAGGGCATACCACAAGGACGAATATAATGGTTTCCATCAACTCCCTAAATAAAATTTTGCAAAAAAAATTCATGATTCCTCATTCATGAACGAGATGGAGTGCTTCAATTGCCATAACATTGGACATATGACACGTGATTATAACTTGACTTGGGGCCCTACACAAGCTAGAACCATGCTAGAGAAGAAAGTTACACAAGTATGGAAAAGGAAGCAAGTTGCCTTCGGAAATATTTTGAACACTCCAGCCAAAAACACATGTTGTTGACTTGATGAAGTCATCCTTAATATTCCAAGAAATTGATAATGAAACTCTGCCAAAATGAGACCATGCATACATTTAGGGGGAGTCTTTGATTCTTGAACTATATTGCAGAATCTATCCATGAAAGGGCCCCATGAAATCCTTGATGAGTCATATGGATAACCATTTTTTGATAGATCGTCTCCATTGAAGAACATAATCCCTTATTATTCAATCGATCATTGTTGAAGATGTCTTCCACTTGATCACAAGGTTGAAATATTTCTTGTCGAGGACAAAAGAGCTAGCAGAGGTTATGCAGGCAGGGAGTCGAATTACCATTTACATGAAGATATGCAGAGTCTTAGGGGGAGCAAGTTCATTGAAGAGCACCATGACAACAAGAGTACCATACGTATGAAGGACTACTATTCATGAAGAAAAGAAGCAGCTTGACAGGGGGAGTACCTGGGCACCCCGTTTTCCATTGATGTCAAAGGGGGAGAGAATGATGGAAGGGCAAGAATATTGCCATCAATCGCAAAGGGGGAGATTGTTAATCAAGGTTGTCATTGATGCCAATATGGCTTTCACTAAGATTTCAATATTCTTGAGATGCATTGTTCTAGATGATGATGTCTTGCCTTAATAAGTTTCCAAGTATCTGATTGGTGATCTAGTCCCTAAGTACAAGCCCATGCTGTGAAGAACTATACTTTATGAAGCCATACTTGTGATGATGTTATACTCTTATGTGACCACACTTCATGATGGTGTTTGATGAATATTTGAAGACTAAGTGATGACGTGATTGATGATTGAAAGAGACCTTCCTAATGATACTTCTTATAACATATCACTGTGCCACTATGTAACGCACTCATTGTTGATGTCCTACCATGATCCTATGATAAAGGTGTTAAGTAATGAAGAATCCAAAAACCATGAAGAAGCCCACAACAAGAGAAACTCTTCTACCTCTACCTCCATTCGCACTCATAAATAATCGGTCACATTAAAAAATAGTTTTTGCTAGCTTAGAGGCAAAATTCCTTAATAAAACCTACACCATCTTGAAGAACATAATTTTTCCTTTCCAACAAGCTATTACTCGGCTGAACTCTAATCGGTTTTTAAGATATTGAATTTTTAAGTTAAGAAAATTATATATAATTATTGAGCCGACCTACACTTTGGCATTCATGTCGGCCTACCTTCAGAGTGACGTGTCTCTTCATGGGGACCAACAACTATATATATAAAGCTGCACTTAATCATTTCACAGTAAAAAAAATTCGGATATCTATCTTTGAAATTTTGAAGTGCGGAGAAGTAATAGAAGACCGAGGAGAGAAGCTTAAGGACGAAAGAATGAGCTATTCAGAAATATTGTCTAGGCTTAAATCCACACTGCAATCCATGTGGAAGATTTAGGCACAGTGCCTCATTCCTGGTGCATTATTTTTGTGACTTAGACCTACTGTAAAAGCTCAGATTTCTTGCACTAAACCATAGTGATTCTCACCGCAGGAAGCAACATAATTTTCTTCTAAAACCAAATCTCGGACTTGAAGAAAGCTATTGTAACTGTGGTAATACAACCATTGTTCCAAATCTGTGACAACAAAGTGTGGTCGTATAGTTTTTTGGTTATCCACTGAGCATACAGTTTTGAGGAGGGCTATAATCCTAGTCACATTTGTGAGGAGACACAGGTCTATTTGGAGGACTAAAAATAGTCCAAAACTTAAGCACATTGGAGCAACACTAAAGTGGAAGATAGTTGCAACAGTTAGGAGCTAGTTTGGAGGAGTTTAAGTACGCTGAAGTGGATAGTCATCTTGCCCTAACTATTCAGCGCAAACTACAGCAAATAGACACCAGATTCGAATCTTTTTAGAGCACTCCCAAAGTCATCGACTGCATATCTTGGTTGGGAATTTGTAGTAGTATTAGAGCATTTTTTGAAGGACAAAATTGTTAACATCATCTACTTAAAGGCCTTGGAAGCACAAGGATTGGTGTTCTTATAGAATTTATATTTTTGGAGTTGAACACTTCTGAAGCAAACCACAAAAGCATTCTTGAAGAATAATTTTGGAGACAATTTATCTTGTTGAAAGAGATAGTAGAAGAGCTGCTTGAAGACACCCTAAGATGTCTTATTGAAGTAGATTACTGAAGATCTCTTGTAGCAATTGTTGGAGGCTTAGAAGACTTGGTAGTGAATCTTTGAATAGTATTGAAGCTACTACAAGAAGTATAATTGGAGCACCATTGGAGAGTTTTTGAAGTAAACTTAAAGATACTTGAGGAGCAGTCATTAAAGAATCCTTGAAGAAGGAAATCATCTAGACTAGATGCAATGAAGCCATCATGAGGTAACTTGGAGAAATTGTTTGGGTATGATGAAGAGCAGTGGTGACTCCTTCGAAGAAGAAAAGGTTGTCATTGACAATGTGATGTGGAGACTAAGTGTGATAGGGCTCATTGAAGAAGACTTTGGGAGCCGTGAAGAATAACCAAATATATTTTGACGAAGTGAAGTTGAGGGTTGGAGCCCAAGAGGTTGGAGCCTCATAGAGACAAGGTCGGTGCGTTGGAAGATAGGGTTGGAGCCCTAGAGGATTGGAGTCCTCAAGAAACCAGGTCAGAGCCTGTACCGGAGATAGGGTTGGAGCGATGAGAAGTTCATTGCCTTGGAAGAGAGTGTGGAAGCCCTAGATGATCAGTGTCCTCAAGAATCCAGGTTGGAGCTTCAACCAAAGAAGGGTTGGTGCCTTTAGGGTTGGAGCCTCTAAACGCAAGGTCGGTGCCTTGGATAGATAAAGTCAATTCCCTAGAGGTCAGAGCCTCACAATAGTCCAAGTTGGTGCTTGGAAATAGGTTGGAGCCTGGAAGATTGAAGATCAGTGTCTTCGTCTAGGGTTGGAGCCCTCCACCTATTGTACATATTTTATTGTATCTATTTTAATGAAGAATATAATAAAATAATTTATTCTTATCGTTCATTTTGTGTTCTAATTATAAGTGATCTAACTGGTAAATATAACATTTGGAAAGAAATATTGATTCACCCCCCTCTTAGTATTTCCAACATAGACAATGCCATGTGGCATGCATACCCCACTAACTCTTTACTTTAACTCTTCGTGGGTGGCCAAGTTAACTAGCCACCTTTTTAGCTATTAAACTCTCTATTCTCGACATAAACTTATTTTAGCCAAATGATGCATAGCGAGAGGGTGAGGGAGCCATACCTGAGCTTACCTAATGCTGATGAGTTTTAGCAGCCTTTGATGTAGGGAGCTGGAGAATGGTGATGGCCATCAGTGCTTTGTTTCCTTTGTTGTATTTTTTTATTTATATATTTTTTTATTTTCTGAGTGAGTAGCTTAATTTTCTGAGTGAGCTGCTTATTGCTTTTGTTTGTTGATTATTTTGCAGATGTTTCATGGAGATCCTCATGTGCTTCTACTAGTGTGGCTTTCCTTCTAGAATCCTCTGGTGATCATTTGGAGCCATCTCCATTATCTACCTCCTTCTTATTTTACTTGTTGGTTTCATGTACATAATTTCTATAGGAAGTGATCACCTTCCTGTAACAGTCCCCTTATTGCATTTTTGGAGCTCCATTGAGATAAGTAATCAAGATAATTAGTGAAGTGATGATAGGTATGTATTTAGGAAGTGAATCAAGTGCTGAAGTGGAGGAGAATAAGAGAGGAGACGCCCGATGTGAAGATTTAGCTAAACTAGCTCACAGTGGCCACAGAGAGGGTTTAGTGATTTAATATTTATACATGGAGTGGAGTGATAGCTAGGAGTTGTAGGTATAGGTAAAAAAATGATTTTTCACGTCTTCTTGAGGGTTAGTTTCCTTGGGTGAGCTTGTTCCTTCTCGGATTACTTTCCTGTAGTATTATAGGGTTTCCTGTAGCAGCCTTGGACATCTTGTAGCACTGTAAAGAGTAAGAAAAACATGGAGTTTTTGCTCACCTAGAGGGAGAAATGGATATATGGATTCATACTAGGATTGGTCATGGAGTGGATAGGTAGAGGATAGAGAGAAAGAGAGAAAGGATGTTGTTCCCTTTTGTCCAAATTATCCTTGACCAACAACCTGTAAAACATAAACATGTTAGTGCATAGGTGTTGTTTCATAGATTTTCTTTTTTCCTCTTTTTTTTTTTTTTTTTTTTTTTGAAGACAGGTGACCTACCTCAGTAGATATTTTCAATCCAAAATTCAGCCTTGGGTGCCTCAAATATATTTTCACCCAAGGATATTTTATATATCTGTTTTTTATTTTCTCTCTTTTTGTTTTTACTCTATTATTTCCTCATGGAGGTTTTCAACCCAGGAATTTTCCTTGGATGCCTCAGAGATATTTTCACCTAGGCCTCTTTATTTATTTTTTATTTTTCTTTCTCTAGGAAGGTGAGGGGGTAGAAACTATGGAGCTTCCAATGACATTCACCTCCATGTTTATTGAATTGATAAACTCAGCCTTAGACAAGGGCTTCTTATACATTTTTAGCGTGTATCCATTGACAAGAAGAGGGATCCCCTCCTCACCTATGGTTATAATATGAAAATCCCTATTGTCATGGAATTTCTCCACTTGATAAGGTCCTAGCCACCTAGTCATTATTTTTCCCTTAAAGTCCTTCAATATGGAGTAATAAAGTAACACCCAATATCCTTCCTGAAATGTCTTTTATTTGATGTGCTTGTCATGCCAAAATTTCCTTTGCAGCTGGATTACCTCTGTGTGAAGGAGGGTCTACGTTCTAAATTCATCCAAACCATTTAGCTACCGTAACCTTTCTTGTTGTGCCTTTGTGATTTCTAGGTCCAACTGAGCTTCCATTGTCAGGGTGTTGTACTCAAACTTAATGGAAAGAAAATATTTCTTCCAATAAACTATATCATATGGAGTAAACCCTGTGGTTGTCTTCCAAGTGGTATTGTAAGCCCAAGTGGCTATCCACCAATCTGTTTGCCCAATATTTCAATTTGCTTCTCATAACTTTGGTGAGGATGTTTTCCAAGGCTCTATTTTTCACTTCCACCTGGCCATTTTCTTGAGGATGATAAGCAGTGGAAGTTTGGTGCTTTATCTTGTGTTGCCTCATGATCTTTTTAGTGATATGACATGTAAATTGAGCCCCCTAATCAATGATTACCACTCTAGTGTATCCAAACTTTTAGAACACATTCTCTCTAAAAAATCAGATACCTTCTCTTCTGTTGTTTCCTTCACAACCCTTGTTTCAACCCACTTGGTCAAGTAGTTGGTGCAGACTATGATATACCTCTTCTACCCAGATGGTGGGTCAATGGGTCCAATGAAGTCCATACCAAACTTGTCAAATGGATCTAAAGCCACCTGAGGTTGTAAGGGAATTTCATCCCTCAGTGGAGGTCTCCCCATCCTTTGACACTGATCACATCTACTTGTGTATCTCTTGGCATCTTGGTCGAGGGTAGGCCAATAGTAATCTTCTTGCAAAGATTTGAAGGATATCCTTTTAGAAGCAAATTTGCCCCAATAGGGACCATCATGACATGTTGATAGGATGTTGAAGACCTCCTCTTCCCTCACATACCTTCTAAGAATTTTATCAAGACCCAATTTGAAGAGATTTCCACCAATCCAAGTGAAAGGGGTGCTTTTCCTAATAATCTTTCTCTTTTATTTGGATGGAAGGTTTTGAGGAAACCTCTCAGTAACCAAGTAGTTATCTATGTCAGCAAACCAAGGAGAGACTGTTGAGATGGAAAATAGATGTTCATCCAAAAGCTGATCATCCACCATTCCTTCCTCATTTGTAGGTAGACTTAGTCTAATAAGAAATCTGCAACAACATTTTCCTTTCTTGGTTTATCAACAATTGCCAAATCAAAATGTTGTAATAAAAACAACCATCTAATCATTCTAGCATTAACATCTAGTTTACTCATTAAGTACTTGATGTTTTCATGGTTAGTATGTACAAACGTCTGATAACCAATAATATAATTCCTAAATTTGTTTAAGGAATGTACAATGGCTAAGAGATCCTTTTCAGTGACAATATAGTTAATTTCAGCTTTGGACAAATTCTTTATAATAAAATAGATGGCATAGGTTAATTTGTATAATAACTACCCCAAGGCTTCCCCCACAACTTTATTCGATGCATCTGTGTGGATGTGGAAGGGCAGAGCCCAATTGCGACCTTGAAGAATGGGGGCAGTGGTTAGATTTTCCTTGATGAGATCAAAATCCTCCTGATATAGAATAGACCTAAAGAACTCAGAATCTTTGGCCAACAATCTCAATAATGGTGAAGCCACTTTGTTGAAGTCCTTGATGAACCTCCTATAGTAGCCATCCAAACCTAGGAAACTTCTCACATCTCTCTGCTTTTGAGAAATAGGAACCCTTTTTAAGATGGTGATTTTGTTTGAGTCTACCTGTATTCCTTCTTGTGATATTGAGTGGCCTAGGACTATCCCTGCCATTTTTAGAAATTCACACTTTTCTATACTCAGGGAGAGATGAATTTCAATGCAATTTCTCAAAAATTTTCCTAGATTGGAGAGAGCCTACTGGAAATCATACCCATAAGGTGTGAAATCCTCCATGTATATATCTACAGAGTCATGGACTAGTTAAGAAAAAATGCTCAGGACTACTCTCTGGAATGTAGTAGGGGCATTGCACAACACAAAAGGCAGGACTATGTAAGTGAAAGTTCCCAAGGGACATGTGAAAGTAGTCTTGTTCTAGTCCCGGGGATAATTTGGATCTAGTTATACCCACTGAACCCATCTATGAAAGAGAAAAAATTCTTCCCTACAAGACCCTCTAAGACTTGATCTATGAAGGGAAATGGGAAATGGTCCTTCTTCGTGTTTTTTTTTAATTCTCAGTAGTCAACACAAATTCACCACTTTCCATTTTAATTTGGGACTACAGCAAGAGGAGACACCCACTCATTGTCTGACATGGGGTAGGTGAAACCTGCATCGAACAACTTTTTGCATTTCATCCTTCACTATGTCTTTTAGAGTTGGGTTCATTCTTCTTTAGGGCTGGTGTATAGGATTGCATCCCTCTTTAATATAAATATGATGTTTGAAAACTGAGGGACGCACCCCTTCCATGCATTTATAGACCCAAAAAAATGCATCAAGGTTTTCCTTCAAGAGGTGGCACAGTTTCTCTTCTTCTTTGGCTGAGAGGGATGAGTTAATATTTAGGGATTTTGATGGGCCAAATTCCACAGACTTGGTCGCTTCAGAGGTTCAACTAGCTGAGTGAAACTCAATCCAAGGGTGGCTTTCAGATTCTATTACTAGGTCATCGAGTGGAATTCTAGTGGGGGGTTGCCTTGAATGATGTGGTCAATTAGATCATCCTCATCGGCTTTCCCCCCTCTAACAGCAGTATTTATGGTACAAATGGTGTAGGGTGTGGTACTGTATACTTCGTATTCTTCTTCTTCATCCTCCAACCACAAGGGTAGGTCATGGTCAATGGAAGGATGGG